>JARQZK010004351.1:90000-185000 GCA_030704885.1 Cynegetis impunctata
AAATATATTTAATGATTATAACAAAACTTGTATGTAACACTGCTACAAAACAAAGTTCTATTATTTTTCTGTTGAAAATGTTTTGTAAATATTGTTCAAATTACTTCGAAAACTTCTCTCGTGGCATTCATCAGAGCATCTCGATTTTCGTGCCGCGTGTGGTTTATTTTATTTTTTATGTAGCCCCATATAAAGAAATCTAATAAAGATAAGTCAGGGGACCTTGGCTGCCAGTTAATGGGGTCATTTTTATCAATACACTGGTTTTAGAATCTTTCATTAGGATAAATATTTTCTATATTGAGGCAACGGAATTTCGTAAAGTAGTTCAGAAAGAAAATCATCCAAAATTTTCAAATATCAAATTACCGTCGAAAATACGGTAGACTAATCTTCCTCCAAAAACGAAACAAAATCGGACAATATACCACCTACAAAACTCAATACTCTTCTCAGTTCCACTTGGGTGCAGATGATGTATAGCTTGGGATATGTAGGGAGTATATATATATATATATATATATATATATATATATATATATATATATATATATATATATATATATATAAATATATATATATATATATATAAATATTTTAATATCTTCGAAACCCTTTGAATGCCAACCGAATCTTCAATTTCTCTGCAAGCATTTTTGTTCTCTCCTACCTTTGCGAGGACACTAATTTCATCATTTTCGGCATTTTCTTTTCTATAATTTTCTGGCCTAGGGTTTTCAAAAGATCCGAAAAATGAAACTTAAAATTTCTATCTTATTATCTGACACCCAGTAACTGAGTAATAGTAAATAACTGTCAAAATAGAGGTCCATCGCTTGATTTGGATTTAAACTAACTTGGTAATATATCCCAACCATATCTAATTTTTCTTGGTTTTGATATACTGGATTATCATTCGCCATTGTAGGAAAAATTTGTACAATTTGACAAGGAACTATAAATATTCTGCACTTTTTTTTCATAGCCACCTACTAATTAGGTTCAGAGCGTATATAGTTGATAAATAGTGTTTCATTAGTTTAAATTTATTGTTTTGTCAAATTGTTTGATAACGCATATTAAACAATATTTTTCAATGAAAACTTTTCATTCTTACCTATATAAATGGAAATGATATATTTGTTTACTACGTCGAACGATCTGTCAAAGTGATATTTGTCTTGACTTGACATAAAAAAAAAGAAAATTATCTAAATACAGGGCTAATACTAAAAATTTTATATGAGTATCATATATTTTTAAAGAGCGCAAAACATTTATGTTTTGAATATGTAAAAATATACAGAGTGTTACATTGAAAAAATTATAACATTGGGTTATATCCAAACAACGACAGCTCATTTCAAAAAGCTGACTACGCCACTAGATTCTACGTAAAAAACTGTATAAAAAACAGTTTCCACTTTTTCTATAAGTTGAATGACAGCTGTGATACAGGAGGGGGACCAAAATGCAATATTTTCAACTTCGCCCTGTATCTCAAAAACGAAGCAAGCTATGAAAAGTTTGTTTACGGTATCGGAGATTTAAAACAAAGTAGCCAACGTTCGCAAAAATCGCAAATCTCTATCTTTAAAAATAAGGGAGTTACCCCGTAAGGACATCGAAAATGGGACAGCCTGTACATTTAAACACTACTCGAGGTCCCACATTTTGTTCTGTAGAAAAAAACATTATCCTTCCTCATCTGCTTGAACCTCATTCAGATGGACAGCCATCATCATCAAGCAGCCATTTGAGTCCATTGTTGTTTGTAGGCCTCTCCCATTCTATTCCATTCATTTTTGTTCTGTGCTGTCTGAATCCAGTTGTTCGTCTTTCGTAATGTCGTCAGTCCAACGTGTAAACGGTCTCCCAACACTCGTTTTGTCTGCTCGAGGTCTCCACTCAAGCAATCGTTTTGTCCATTGCTCATTCCGCATACGTGCGATATGACCCGCCCAGTTCCATTTGAGTTTTGCTACTACGCTGATGACATCATTTACGCCAGTTCTTCTGCGTAGGTCTTCATTGCGTATGTGATCCCTAAGTGTTACACCAAGCATCGACCTCTCCATCTTTTTCTGTGTTATTTTAATCTTCTTGGCAGTTGCAGCTGTTAATGTTTAGGTTTCTGAGCCATATGTTATAACCGGAAGCACGCATTGATTAAAAGCTTTTTTTTTTTAGGTAGAAGGTAATGTCTTTCTTGAAAATGTATCTAAGTTTTCCATGGGCTGCCCATGCGAGAGTGAGTCTTCTGTTTAGCTCGGTTGTTTGATTATCTCTCGAGATACGAACTTCATGACCCAGATATAAATAGCTTTCAACCCTCTCAACTTCTTTACCATCAATGTTGATGTTGGAATTGGGAACAAGATTTGTCATAAATTTTGATTTTGCCATGTTGATATGTAGACCAACCTTCCCACACACCTCTATTAAGTCTTGCATCATCTCTCTCTCTTTCGTCTCGCATTTTATCTCTCCAAGAATATCCAGAATTAGGAATATGTCTTCGACGAAGCGTAAACAATTTAAGTATATGCCGTCAATGTTTATGCCTTTTTGGTCCCAATTCAGCTGTTTAAATGCACTCTCCAGGACTGTGATGAACAATTTGATGATTTACAGTAAATTTCTGTTTTACAATTACTTTGTATTTATTATTACTGCATTTGACTGAAAATTACTTACCTGTCTCATGGCAGTAAGAAATCCTTGTGGATTGAAAAAACCTGTCATCCAATACACATTAGGTTTTCCGTTATTTATCCAACTTCTGAATTGACTATCTCTTTCCAACAGTTCTGTATACCAAAAACCTAATGTTGCGGATTCCCAGGATATCTGTGAAAGTGTGAAAGGAATCAGTGAAATAATTATTATTATGTAACAGTAACAGCCACTCGACTAATCACCTCTTTCTCTAATAGACCAATTTCAAATTCAGATTTAATATTGTCAATACCTTCCACATCTACAGAATATCCAACCAACAATGAATCACATACACATCTTCAATTTTCTTCAGAATAGTTATAATTTAAAACATAAGCAAAATTGCGTGTAATGTCTTTTCAAACACAAATCAAATATTCAATAATCTGTTTTGTAGTTCACGCTCTGGTTTTTCATATTATATTCCCATATAATATTAGCAGTCATGACTGCTGATATTAGACTGAATAGCATAGATATATAGGCCAAGCTACAGAGATTTTTTCATGTAAAAAGTGTTAGAAGAAAACCAGCTCCGCCATTTTGTGTAAAATAGTTCCACATGATATAGTGATGTTTTTCACTCGACTTTATTATTTATGTCTTTGTTATTAACAATTTTATGCAAAAAATCGCGTTTTTTAAAGTTTTTTGCTTATAAAATTGAAACCATTAGAGTAATCGTGATTGTGTCAATAGACTTATTGTAGAAAATGAAAAGACAAAAAAAATGAGAGGTCGGACGACTCGATCAGACTCTTAGTCTAAGGGAAAATTGGAAAAAACCGGCAAAAATGCAGTTTTTTCAAAAGTTCATAACTCGGTTATTTTTTGAGATGTAGCGTAGATCCTCCGGTTAGTATTATTTATCAATATAAACTTTATTTGTGCGAGGAGCAGGAACTGTCCGATGCATTGTTTTTGATCTGTGGCCATTTGAATATTTTACTATGCAATTTTCCAGCAGACCTGAATGCGACAGGTATGGTCTGATTTCAATTTTCAAAGGAGATTTTGAAAGTAAAATTCTCATAGTTCAAAACGTTCATCTTTGTTTTTCATGAAAACGCTGAGAAATATGTTAAACATAAAGCTGAATATGACGAAAAACGGCCGAGAAATAACCGTCATGTTCAAAATGCCGACGCTTTCTAATGTCGTGCTTATCCTTGCCTGCTGCTCTACCCCCACTCTTCAACTATTCTCACGCGCTCGGCCCTTTTTCGTCATGTTCAGCTCTTTTTGCACAAAATGCTCACTTTAAATCTCTGTAGCTTGGCCTAATAAGTTGCTTTTATGTTTTTGATTTTCAAATTTTTCAGAATTCAATTTCAAATATTATGTGGGTAAAGGATTCTATGGTTTGCCTTGCCATATGATATTTTATTTTTCACTTGTATATAATATGTTTATTTCACCTTGGATACGGTTGCTATAAACACACTCATTATGCCCTAGGCCATTATGCCCGCATTTGCGGGCATAATGGATTCAAAACGCCCGCTTATTGTACTAGGAGAAATGAAGCAAATTTTATTGATTAAATACTTCATAATCCTTGTCGTATACGACTCTGGATTTCTCCGGCAATGAATTATTCGCAGCTTTGGCTGCATTTTCTATGATATTCTTGGGTAAATTCATTTTCATTTCCATTATTTCTATAAGACTACACAAAGAAAGCAGCATGACATTCACTGAATATGATGACAAAAATATTCACAAACGTCAAAATATCAACAAATGACATGCCTACTATGAGAAGGAAAATGGATAGGAGCAATGAAACGATTTTAAAATCGCTTTTTCATCATAATATAAAAATTTTTTCGTGAAAAATAAAATCTTGTATGCACCGCGTTACTAGATCCTTATGCCCATCGGGCAACATTCATCTCTCGGGCCAGAGGCCCTCGGGCCGAATGTTTCCCTCAGGGCATAATGATCTATATAACGCACTTGGTACATAAATAACTAATCAATACTGACTTCTATTATAACGCAGTCATTTCAGAAGTTTGAAGCCGCAATCTGCAAAACTATTCCTAGTGAGCTTCGTACACACCTTAACTACGGTATTTTGATGAATATGTGAAAAACTGACATTGATATCGTGCCGTCTGAAAAAGTTGTAAAGGTCAAAATGTCGCAAATATTAGTTTTCCGCGAATATATCGCGACCTAGATCAATAGAGTTGATAATAAAAGTTGTTCATTGTGCAGTTATCTTCAGAAAATGCCTTCAATTTTTCTATTAGAGCCGCTGTTTTTGGAGTTGAGAAAGCGACTACATTATGATTATGCACTCATTTCAACACCACCCTCGAGGTATAACGCAAGGCGAATTTCTTTTTACATTGTTTTTCCAGGAGTCATGATCAGTAGTCAGTCAGGGCGCCGGGTCTGTGAGACCCAACCATTTGGATATCATTCGTCAAATCTAAGCAGAACTTGCTGCTTCGCTGTAGGTTCAGGTACCTTTCCATCTTGGACGTTAGTCTAATTGTAACAAGTGGTGAAGATGTAGTGCTTGTAGTTTGTGTTTTATTGCGCGATAAGTCTGTGAGACCCGGCGCCCTGTTTTGAGATACAATTTTTCGTTAGGCGTAATTTCGGTTGTTCTTAGGTGAGTTTAATTTTTTCATTAAATTATTGTTCTTTTTTGTAAAATTACAATTATTTGTACCTAAATCATTATATTGTGAAGTAATTTTCTCAAGAATGTGTATAATATTTCAGTGATTGTTCCAGATAATGAGTTACGAGGTTGAACAGGGGACTCCGTCGATTATGGAAAGATTTAGAAACGTACGAAGAACCTGATGATGAAGAAGCGAAACTAGCTTCTGAGAAAGATATTCTAGAAGGAAGAAAATCCGATAGTGAATCAGAGCAGCACTGTCAAAAGACTCAAAAACAAAATATTATTGTGAAAAATGTCATAAGTTCATTTGTCTGACTAATCTTCAAACTTGGTGTTCCACATGCTCAGATACTTCTATGAACCAATATATATTGTTTTCTTATATGTACTCAATATGTTTATGTCGAGAAAATAAGTTAACGTTATGTCCTTTTTTTTATTTTCACATTTCGAGAATCATGTTTCTTTGTACACCGTTTTTGTAAGAGACTAATTTAGGTATTGATTTTTGAAACTTATTTCTTATTTTTTGAATTAATATTATTAATAAAGGTTAGCTCTATTGTTTTAATATGTTGCATTAGTAAAAAATCTTTTACAAACATGAAAAAAGGCAATGGGTCCGTCAGACCCGGCGCCCCGTTTGTTGTTACAATTCAGGGCGCCCCGACTGAAGGGTTGAGAGTGAAGAAAATTTTCCTTTTAATACAGTTTTTATTTGAAAACTGAAAAATACAAAAAAAATTGTGTACCTATTTTTTAAATTCATTTATTGTCGAATCCTCAGTTTCTCTAGCATTGAAAGGTGCTGACAAAACATCGAGTGGACTTATTCCTATAATTCAATCGACAACTTCACCATAGTTGATTTCGCGTTCAAAGTAAACATCAATAAAATGCAATAGACTTTACGCCCTGGTATACGGTATACAATACCGTATGTCAATGCATTCTTGTCACTTCTTCATCGCTCTACTCAAAGAATGGTTGATCTTACAGAAGAATGCAGACAGCATTCTTTGTAGATAATTGGACGATGAATAATTTCTCTATTGACCTTCGCAATAGGTCACAAGATATTCGCGGAAAACTCATGTTCCCGATCTTTTGACCTTCCTAACTTTTTTAGCCGGCACGATATCAATATTGATTTCTCACATATTTATAAAAATGCCGTAATAAAGGCGCATGCAAAAATTCAGCTCACCAGGAATTTTTCCGCAGTTGAAACACATATTGACTGGGCTATTGTTGGACTGAATAGCACGTAATTAGTAACTGAACACGGCCTGAGCGGAAAAAATTTCATGAAAAAAAGTTGTCTGTTTTTTAACTGTTCAATTTTTTCGAAATTAATAAACGTCACACAAATTTAAAAAATCGAATATCAAAAATATTTTCTGGCGAGGAAAATTAAAATAGAATTTCCGTTTAGCCTCCGAAATAAAGACAGTCACATTAAATTTAATGTTTTCATTACCTTCAACCATCTATCTGGTATTCTTGCATCATACATGGAATCCAATGCGTTACGCAGAGTTTGGCTCATTACTATTGTTCCATCTATGGCCAATTTTAGATCACATAGTGTAGATTTCACCTAAAAAATAGATGCTTAGTGTAGATGAACTTTCTCTAGCTGAGATTATTGCTAGTTAGCTTAGAAGTACTAGAATTAAGTTTAATTTTATTTCTAATTATTCAGTTTGACGTTGAAAAACAAAATAACTACAAAACACCACATTAAAATATATCTTCGAAATTGGAACGGGATCATCATATTTCTTTTAGAATGAAAACATGCAAAAGTACCTTGCACAGAGCAATGTTAAATTCAGGTTAATCATACAATATGTTTTCAAGTTACAAAGAGAAATTTAGCTATGAGTCGTAATTTTTCAACTTATTTATGTTTCTGAAGATAGTATACTGTACCTGAATGCGTCATAATTACTATGATCAGATTTGTGAAAATTTTTCCCAAGTAGTGGCCGTCTTGTTTCAAATAGGTACTAGTCGTTTCTTTGAAGTTATTTCAATAAAATAAAATTGGCAGATTTATTGAGATTCATTGATGAAGTTTCTCTGGAGGATAATGATTTTCATGAATGACTGATAGAAAGAGACTGCAAGCTCTATTTCGTCGTAATTTTATTTATAGAATATTGAACAAAAATTGTTCTTAGCTCGTTATGTATTCAGTGCAAAATCAATTTATGCTGATTAACTTCTAATGAGAAAAATGATCTGAAATGCATTTCACGAACATTTTTTTAAAAAAACATACAAAAAAGAATGTTTGAATAATAAAATTTTGAAACAGAGGACGGATTTTTCAGATAGAACGAATATTTCAGAGTTTATGCAATATATCAATGAGAGTCACAAAGAATAATCAAAATCTTGAAATACCTCTTTCAAAACATTTTTAATTCTATCCACTTCCTGCCTCAAAAAGATATTCATAGGGAGCAGCACACCCATTTTTTGCAATGCTTCTTTCACTTCAAACTGGTTATACATAGGAGGCAGCTTCTCTAGCATATCTTCAGCTAAACAGTATACTACACTTTCTCTGGTTTCACCTCCTTGACTACCTCCTTCTTTAGGCTGAACGTTGAGTATGGTATCCAGAATACCTAGAGAGGAAATACTAATATTTTGAAATGATAGAGATGTGCTTATATAAAATACGTTACATAAATGTAGATATATGGATTTCTTTCCACAATGAAAATTTATCACTAAACAAAAGATTTTCAAGCTGAGTTTATGAATTTGAAAGAGCACAAAATATCTAATTGTCTATCAGCACTGTACTCTATATTTTGATCATGTAGTAATGATAATAATTATTCTAATATCCTTCTTCGCCATAAGCATAAACACAAAAGTTCAGGAATAAGTCAAATAAAGTTTTAATTCAGAAGTTATAGTGAATACTTCATTCAGATAGGTATCTGAAAATTTCAAGAACTATATACATATTATTATTATGTGTTCAGCTTGATAGCAGCACTACCCTCAGTAGTGTTGAGGCACCAGATGAATATAGTTTGGAGAACGGCTCCTAATAGAATTTGCAATAAAATTCAGAATTTCTTGAACAAAAAAAAGAGTGACTAGCAGTGCTCCGTCACTAAGGTAGTATTTTTCGCGCAAAGTGCATCGCGTAGTGATGCGACTCGAACGAAATGAACTGAGGTTTGAAAAATCACGTATCAGTAGCAAACTGAAAAAAATATAAGCAATGAGCATCGCTTATTGAATAACAACGCTTTAAAAACGAAACGTTATTAAAATAGGAATATAATTAATTTCATTCAAAGAAAAAAAAATTTCGCGTACTGAACAGAAAAGTTTCCGCGCAGTGTCACAAAGGGTTGTATTTTAAATCAATCTACGTGTGAAATTTCAACCCTCCAACTCAATCTGCAAAAGCTGTTGAGTTGATCAAAGTTTTAAAAACCACGGAAAACGAAGAGAAATATCTAAGTGAAAATGACGGTTGAAAAAATTAACCAAAATTTTAATAGTTCAGTTGCGCCTCGAAAACAAACTCAATCTATCTGGTCAATACATAATATCAATGAAGTAAAAACATTATGATTACATTGTCCAGGGCTGATCTTTCCCAATATTTTGTTAGACGGAAAACTATTCTTCCTGAAACAATTAAGTGAAAGCGACAACTTATTGCATCAGGTCTTCAAGAAAAATATATAATACATTGATTATAGTAAAGGAATAGGAGTCGGAAAACAGAAAATCAAATTTTCACTTCAGGAATGAACAAAAGTCATATTTAATTGAAACGTTTAAAACATCGATGAGTATTGGAATTTTGTTCCAATATTATGAAGTGATCACATGAGGATGTAGAATTCCAATATTGAAATTTCGTGAGATCATGATTTCTCTTAAGTTTTAAGATCAATTGAAATAGTTATAATCCTTGAAATCCCTAAAGGGTTCTAGAACAAAAATCTATATTAAATTGATATTTCTGTTATTCAGATGATAATGTATATGATAAACGAAAATCAATATTGAGTTATACCTTTAGCAGTATTGATTTGATATGTTATATCAGCGTTCGAATGTAATCCAAATACTTCAGGACTATCAGTTGCAGGTAAACTTAAAATATAATCGAGGTAACCATGAAGGTTTCTTGTTTGTGGTACTTTATATCCTTTGTAGAATTCGAAACCTGGTCTTAGAAGAACATCGCAAAACCAAACCTAGGAAGAAATATTTATATATCAAGAAATAAAAAAGACATATTGAAAGCAAGAACAGTTTTGAATTAGAATTCTCAAAAATTTCTAACAATAGTTTTTTAATTTTTTTCGTTAGTTTCATGATCTCATGATTGATAACCTATTTTGTACATAACCATATTCTTGCACAGTATTCTAAAGTACATCGTATAAACTATCTTCAGATTTACAGAAAGCAAAATATATAGTGAGTAGGAATGTAGGAAATCTGGTTATCGCCATCCCAGATATATTCAAGGTCAATCAATTCCTCTCGAGGTTAATTACATGATTACCCCTACTCTAGAAAATGCTTTACTTTGAAGTGGTTAAATCTTTCAATAGAGTAACGAATTCTACGAATAAAATAAAATCGATTATTTGAAAAAACTAATTCAGCGGATGAGAGCTCTAGGAAACTTTTCAATTTAGATTTGCTTCTCAATTCAGAGGCTTTCAAATATCTCACCTGGGTGAATGTAGTCAGTAATCTTTTATCAAAATCATCTGTAACTCTTCCTCCATATTGCACTTCCCCAAGCATATAACACACTGTTGGCCAAGAAACACCTTTTTTAGGATCCATGTCATCTAGATGATTTTGAATAAACTGTATACTGGCTGCAAAATCCGCTTGGTTGAACTCATAGGGTACGTTCCATCCTAAAAATATGAATCAAATATATTCAGTTTTTGATCAAATCTAACGTAAAATTTTCTCCAATATTGTGTAAATTAACTTTTTTTGAAATCTCATGTATTGATTAGATAACCAAAGCATGTTTGGTCTTCTTCAAAATTAATTTGGCATATGACATTTTATTAAATATATCCTTTGTTTGCAGAAATGACTTCACTAATTACCAAGGCCACGCAACAGCATATGACAAAAGATATGATGGCGAACATGTAGTTAGCGAACTGAAGTTCGTAGTCTACGTAAGAGAAAAGGAAATATTTTGTGAAATAAGAGGAATATTAACATAATTATTACTTTCAAAAATATCAAATCAACATCTGTTTAGAAAATGAAATTCCTGTGGCAGATAATGATCATGAACTACTAGTATTGGCTGCTACATAGTTTCAAAAATTATTCTGAAGTTCACTTCAGCACAAATTGCTATTCAATTGGGATTTGTCACTTCGCCAAGACAAGTCCGCATTTTTGTATGAATATCAAAAAATTGTTATGCTAGTTAAGTGCTCATAGTTAAAGAGATGTTGAGGATTGATATATCCCGGCCAACTTGACGTTATTCCGAACAAAAAAGTGCTTTTCATACAATCAAATACTAATACTAGCCAAGTGTTTGCGAATGAAGAAAAAAATTTGTGAAAACTTGATTGCACACTGGACTAGTGAGCATTTTTCAACGAAGATTGAAAATAATCTGGTATTAGTGCTGATAAATGAAGAATTTTTTTGTGAAATTATGTCTAGTTCGTGAAAATCGGGTTGAAATGTCCTGATAATTTGATGGCAGCCTCGATAAATGGCTAGTTTGCAATGAAAACAATACATTGTTAGTATTCAAAAATTTTTTTGCTGAAGATTGCTAATCGCTTGTTGAAATAGGCAATTCAGCTCAGTGGTAGTCTTGACAGTATTTTTGATTAAAACCTATAATTATCTAATACTAGCCAAATGCGAACAAATACTAAAAGGAATTTGGAAAAATACGTACCAGAAAAGTAAGCATTTTGAACTCATAATTAAAAATCATGTTATTTCCAGCAAGTGCTGATAAAATTCATGTAGACAGTCTCATCAGAGCTATTGAGCTGAATTAAGGTACTTGGGTTTGGCTCTTCAGGTTTCGTACGTAGATTGAGTTAGCAAATTGATTTTTGGTGTATTCTGTAATCGCCACCATTTTAATGGAATGATTCTATATTACTCACCTCTACATCCTCTACAATTTGAGTTAAAGAGGTGAAATTCGAGTTAAGAATTTATATGTACAAAAAAAAAAAAATTCCACGTGTTCTTTCACTCTTGTATCCTAATACTTTAAAGATTGAGATGGTGACCAGAAAAATATCTAGAGTTGACAATAAAACGGAGAAACCATATTCAAGGATATTTCAATTTTTGATCCATATATATATATATATATATATATATATATATATATATATATATATATATATATATATATATATATATATATATATATATATATATATATATATATATATATATATATATATATATATATATATATATATATATATATATATATATATATATATATATATATATATATATATATATATATATATATATATATATATATGTAGTAATAATACATCAGCATGAGAAAGGGGAAATGAGAATTCACCGAAATATTGCATCCAAGAGTTCGTTCCAATTCAGAAAACAATACAATATAAATTCGTAGTTTTACGAATCGAAAATCGATGATCAAATAGTCTTCCGTTTTTTGGAACAGAACGTTCTGAAACCATCCCAAAGAAAAATTTTCAAGAGAAAATGCGAATTTTGAGGAAACACAGACTTTCACGATTCAGTTCAGTTCATTTAATCAACTAACTATTTGATTTTACCTATTTGAACGCGAACTCGTAATAATATAAAACGATCCGTGAATATATATATATATATATATATATATTATGTATATATATATATATATATATATATATATATATATATATAAATAAATATAGATATAGATATTCATATATATATATATATATATATATATATATAATATATATATATATATATATTATATATATATATATATATATATATATATATATATATATATATATAAATATATAACACAGGACCGAGAAAAGCTACCTGAATATGGCAAATGTGATTGTGATGGAACGTCGAGCAGACTTCAACAAAGACGAATCCCATACGCGGATACAAACCCAGGAAACCAAGATAACCAAATCATCTCCGCGAGAATCTGAAAATCAGCATACCTATATATATATATATATATATATATATATATATATATATATATATATATATATATATATATATATATATATATATATATATATATATATATATATATATTATATATATATATATATATATATATATATATATATATATATATATATATATATATATATATAAATATATATATATATATATATATATATATATATATATATATATATATATATAAATATATATATATATATATATATATATATATATATATATATATATTATACTATCTACTTCGAATAGTATTCAAAAAAATTAAAACCGCAACGCGATTCAACTTTTGCTCGTATACTGGACTTGGCATCAGATTTTCCTGAGCCTATGGTCGGGTTTCTGGAAAAGATCCAATCATAATTATTCTGGTCTGAATTGAGGTTTACTCTACATTAAGTGAAAATGAGTGACTTTTCTGAACTGAAAATTTGTATAATTATGTGAGTGACGTAATGTACCTCATAAATGAAAAAAAAATTTTATTCGATAAATTTTTTGGAGATCTTGTAAAGTCACCAAAATATTCGCTGATGAAACGTCAATAATGAAATTGATTCTCTGAAAAAAAAACTTTTCTAACAAATCAACTAAACTACAATTAATTCATTTCAAGTAAATATAACTGTTGATTACTCAATTCTCACTCTCACCTAGGGGACCAAATTTACGTCGCTCCTGAACTACGGTATGAAGGAAAGCCACTGCATAGAGTAATGGAGGCCATTGCGTCTGAGCAGAATAATCTAAGAAATCTTGAGTCACATGTTGATATGTTCTCTTCATGCTTGCCCTTATACCTTGAGGAGGTTCGTTTGTGAATTTTATCGCCATTTGTAAAAGGCCAATAGGAAATTGCTCGTGTACCTGAAAACAACCAGTAATACATTTGACTAACTTTGTCAGTATATTTCTCATCGAGAAATCACTCAGTTATATGATGACAGTCAGATAAAGAAAGTCATTGACATCTTTAGAGAAAGCCCGAAACTTGAACATCAAATATAATCTTCAACTTTTTTTCTATATGCAGCATCTCCTGATATTTGACATCATTTTAAAGCACTCCGAAATCCAGAGTCCTTGAAACCGTTTCCTAATCGACTTGTTCGGACACAAAAAATTGCAATTTGCTCATCTCTCATTCCTCCTCAAGTATGTGTGAGAGGGGCAGGCTTCAAGTTTTGGGGATGAACTACTTTACAAAAATAATAGGATACAATTGTTTATACAAGTGCATTACGGATGGATGAGTCAAAATATTTATGGAGGAAAAGAAACGTGGGTAGGGTTCAGAGGATAAATACTGGCTCAGCATTCGCTTTGTAGGTTATCCAGCTGTGACTCACTTTACGCCATGAGGAAACCTCTGAGAAGAACTCATAGCAGAACAGTCGACCCAGAGGTTTAAATCCGAGACCTCCCGAATAGTAGTCAGCGTAGCTAAGTAGGTACTCGGATAACCAGCTCGGACACAATATTTATGCGTTTATATGAATGATCTAACGTAATTGCTTGTGCGCCAACGTTGTTTTCCGTAAAGATCTTGTCGAACCTATCCTTAATGCACTTATACATATAAGTGTATACTCTGATCTGGCTGAAGAGTTCAGCCCCATTATATTAGCAACTAGCCTGCCTCGCATAAACTTGAGGAAATAATAAAATTCGAACAATTTGTCAACACGTATACCAGTTCTCAGAAGCTATTGACTTCTCTGAAGTCTCTCTTGTCCCAAGAGTGGGTTTTGATCAGTTTAACTTATTTCCGTTGACAAGTATTGAATGCCAACAAAGTTCCTGAGGCTTGTTATTGACTAGTTGAATCCTTGAAGATAAGTTATTGACCAATCTATTTATGTTGCCTCCGACAAGAAATGATAAATCCACGCAGACTGGGTATTGACGAATCTATACTTGTTCTTCCCGAAAAGTATTGATGGTCGGTGAACTTCTATTGACAAAGAGCTAACGAACTTGCCACGAACAGCCGGCAGCGACGAAGCTGACTACGGTTTCCGTTCCACGGCAAATCCATTCGCGGAGACACAGGGACTTCTTGCACTTCACTGCATTCTTGACTGACGTGCGCACTGGATGTACAGTCAACGCAGCAAAAAGCGACCGAAGGAGCCTATGCGCACTAAATAAGAATAATTAATTAATGATTGATTATCTATGTTAATTTATTGAATGAGCCAATAGAATCCGTGAATTTTGCATAACTACTGCGTATTGATAAGTGAATATACCCTTGACGACGTGATATAATCGTTTCGGTGTTTCGTCTCGTGTCAAAATGTGAATGTTTTCATATTGACGATGTTTTGACGTTAATATTTTTTATTCGTTATATAATCGTAACGAATACCACTCGAGCATTCGAAAATAATCGTTAAACTTACCTCGTCACTCAAAGTATTCTCGCAAAACATCACTCGAACTGCGCTCTCGTGTATGTTTCGCAAGATACGTCTCGTGAGATATGTGTCGTGAGACACCAAAAGGATTTTTATTAGTAGAGGGTGAAGTTTGCGTAATTCACCCGAGTAAAAATTGTAATTTTGTGTGAGTAGAATACTATACTTTGTCCACGATTTCCTCGAAAAAATTAGTAATAATCTTCATCTTCAACAATAAAAATAGTTATCAAAAGCGTTGACATAACATTTTCACTGAACACTGCATACTCACGTAAACGTCAACTATTTCACTTGACATCGATTCCATTCCTTTCTTTCACTGATAAAAATGAAATAGACTTTTGCATTTATTTATTTATATTAATATCAACAGAACAATTATTGAAAATAAATGAAGGTATTGAATTTATAGATAAATCAATGTTTTAAAATCTAACAATAATAGTATCATAACAACGTGAATGATGTTCTATTGTTTAGATATACCTCCCACTATGCAAATAGTTGTTACAGTCACGTTAATTTAACATCACATTGTGCTAATGTTCTTCCCTTTTTTCCTCTTGTTTTCATCACATGCACATCTTCACAACCGCTTATGCCCAGCTTGGGGCTGTTAACTTTTGTGATGTTACAACTGAACTTCTCAGTGATGTTAAAGCGCTGCCTTTTTACATTACTGTGATGTTACTAGAACTTCCTCAAAAGGAAGTCTTTATAATGAACTAAAAGCAACATTTCTGTTACATTCAGAAATGCCTTTTAACATCAAGTACATGTTGATGCAATGTCTATGAAACAACATCTTACCAATGAACTGAATGCAGCATTTCAAAAACGATACAGTATATTCTTTTAGATGTTGTATGGATATTATTTAAACCTCTAAATAATATACAATATATAAAAAAGCAGTAGAAGATTTAAATAGAATATTAACTATTAATAAATAGAACACTGAAAATAAAAATAAAACAAATACAGCCTTAAAATAAATATCTTGTCCAGAAAAAGAAATCCAACCTAAAAACAAATATCCTGTCCCGGAATCCATCTTAAAAAAATATAATATTGTAAGCATATTACATAACAAGTGTGGAAAGTGATATATGACACATCTTAACAAAAATTGAATTTGTGTGCAACTGTATATATCAAGCTGTAGTTGCTATAACCTAACACGATTTAAAACTGAATTGATAAAGATTACTGATACCTTATAGCTGGTTTACAGAATATTTATTAAAATAATTTTTTAATATTAAAACTATAAAAATTTCAAACTATCAAAACTTTACGAAACGTTACGGTATATCAACGGTATATCCCTCCGCCCGGAATTTCAATGTTGAATAGCCGATTGAAGTATTAAAATGAGTATATTTAAGTTTTAATAATTATGATTTTGGAATAAGTACTTACCGATAACTGTTGTTCGTCCATTATAACAAGAAAATGCTTTACTGAAATAAAACCGCGAAACTGAAAACGACACTGACACCACTTATAACCTACTTGCACGCCACGCACGATTCGCCATATATCATGCTTGTCATTGTTTTTTCCGTCTTCTGTTTTCTTCTTTTTCATAATTTTATGAATACATCCCCACTGAACAAGAAACATCATAAGTCTATTTTGTGATGTTTTTTTTAGAGACTTTTCGTGATGTTTATTTAAAACGTTGAAAAGATATCTCCTAAATGTTTAAATTTTATAACCAAATTCATTAACATCCATGTTATGTAATTAAAACATATTTTAGATGTACACAATACTACTTGAATTCGCAGTGATAAACACATCCTATGAACTTCTTTTCAGCAACTTCTTTGAGGAAACATCCATACGATGTTAATTTGTATAGGTCTCACTAATGTTACATACAGAACATTACTGCAATATTACAAATTAACATGTTTCTGAGATGATCACATTTTGTAGTTACTTTTACAACTTTCGAACTACTCTCTAGTTACTTCCTGCGACTGAGTGAGCTGTTTGAATGATGTTTTCATAAAATTATAAAAAAGAAGAAAACACAAGACGAAAAAAACAATGTCAAGCACAAGCATATATGGCGGATCGTGGCGTGCAAGTAGGTTATAAGTGGTGGCAGCATCGTTTTCAGTTTCGCGGTTTTATTTCAGTAAAAGCATTTTCTTGTTATAATGGACGAACAAAAGTTATCGGTAAGTACTTATTTCAAAATCATAATTATTAAAACTTAAATATAGGTACTCATTTTAATATTTTGATCGGCTATTCAACATTGAAATTCCGGGTGGAGGGATATACCGTTGATATACCGTAACGTTTCGTAAAGTTTTGATAGTTTGAAATTTTTATAGTTTTAATATTACAAAATTATTCTAATAAATATTTTGTAAACCAGCTATGAGGTATCAGTAATCTTCATCAATTCAGTTTTAAATCGTGTTAGGTTATAGCAACTACAGCTTGATATATACAGTTGCACACAAATTCAATTTTTGTTAAGATGTGTCATATATCACTTTCCACACTTGTTATGTAATATGCTTGCACTATTATATTTTTTTAGGTTGGATTCCCAGACAGGATATTTGTTTTTAGGTTGGATTTCTTTTTCTGGACAAGATATTTATTCTAAGGCTGGATTTGTTTTATTTTTATTTTCAGTGTTCTATTTATTAATAGTTAATATACTATGTAAATCTTCTATTGCTTTTTCATTTTAAATGTACAGGGTGAACAACTGAGAACAGCTGTAGGCCACATCTCAGAAAAGAATATTGGTACAAATAAAAAACATTACCTTTTGGAAAGAAAAATCGCTAGAAAATATTTATGAGTTTCTTAAATATCCACTAGGGCTGGAATGAGCACTCAAAATCATAATACTGTGATTATCTCCAAAAAAGACATATACCAAAAGGTGACCTAAAAATGCAACTTTTGAAATCTTTATGATTGTATATTTAGGATACCTTTAGTTTTTCATTCTTGGTGATAATCACCTTATTATATGTTTTTAAGTGTTCTTTCCATTCCCTAGCGGATATTTTAGTAACACAAAAATATTTTTCAGGTTCATTTTCCTTGAGGTATTTTTTTTAAGTTGAATCATGATTCTTTTTTGAGATATGGCCGGCAGCCGGAGTTTTTAGTTGTTCACCGTGTATTTGCTGAAACATCTATAGAATGTAATCTAGAATGTTTGAGGTATATTATTAAGAGGTTAAAGTAATATCCATACAACATCTAAAAGAATATACTGTATCGTTTTTGAAATGTTGCATTCAGTTCATTGGTAAGATGTTGTTTCATAGACATTGCATCAACATGTACTAGATGTTTAAAGGCATTTCTGAATGTAACAGAAATGTTGCTTTTAGTTCATTATAAAGACTTCCTTTTGAGGAAGTTCTAGTAACATCACAGTAATGTAAAAAGGCAGCGCTTTAACATCGCTGAGAAGTTCAGTAGTAACATCACAAAAGTTAACAGCCCTAAGCTGAGCATAAGCGGTTGTGAAGATGTGCATGTGATGAAAACAAGAGGAAAAAAGGGAAGAACATTAGCACAATGTGATGTTAAATTAACGTGACTGTAACAATTATTTGCATAGTGGGTCATTCAAACAGCTCACCCAGTCGCAGGAAGTTGCTAAAGAGTAGTTCGAAAGTTGTAAAAGTAACTACAAAATGTGATCATCTCAGAAACATGTTAATTTGTAATATTGCAGTAATGTTTTGTATGTAACATTAGTGAGACCTTTACAAATTAACATCGTATGGATGTTTCCTCAAAGAAGTTGCTGAGAAGAAGTTCATAGGATGTGTATATCACTGCGAATTCAAGTAGTATTGTGTACATCTAAAATATGTTTTAATTACATAACATGGATGTTAATGAAGTTGGTTATAAAATTTAAACATTTAGGAGATATCTTTTTAACGTTTAAAATAAACATCACGAAAAGTCTCCGAAAAGAACATCACAAAATAGACTTGATGTTTCTTGTTCAGTGGGCTACGTCCTAAGTGTGACGTCATGCAGTGAATAATGAACCATTATTCACTAGTGAATAATAGGCAGTGTTACACTTTAGAAAGCACATGGCAAATGAATGTTTTATAATACAGTCGTGGAAAAAAACTATTTATTTTACTTCACTACAATATTTGTATAATTATTAACTTAACAAAACTGAATTGAGATGAAGCAACGAGATGTGTTCTCGAGAATATTAAGCTCAGAAGTGAAGAAGGGTAATACAGTTGATTAAAACGTAAACTTATCATCTATAACATAACAATAGGTCTCTTATAATAATAGTGCAGACTTGCAGTTAATTGTCTATACTCTATACGCTTGCAATTTAGAAGTATGTATCTCGTGATTCGGAAGTATAATAGATTATTTTCGATGCTCTTGGAATATTATAACTGCATATATTCGTTTATAGCCAAAACTATATTCTTTGCAATCCGGAGATCATCCATACGAAAAGTCCGTTATAATATATATATATATATATATATATATACATATGTTCAAAACACAAACATCAAAACAATATTCAATACTCAACAAAAACTCTCCCATCTGGTCAGATCCGTCAAGGATAAAATTCCTAACGAAAATCACGGTGTTTATGAGATTCCCTGTTCCAATTGTCCTCGTTCTTATATAGGACAAACGAACCGACGAATTCAGGTTCGTGCCAAAGAACATTCACTTTCGGTAAGACACTCAGATATCGCCAACGCCCTTTCCCAACATCACACCCAAACAGGCCACATTATCGATTTCCCCAATATTGCTCCCGTCCGATCTTTCAAATCCCGAATTTTCCGTGAAGCTGTAGAAATAGAAAAACGTCCAAATTGTTTGGACACCAGAGATGACAGTCACAGACTCCCATCAGCATGGAAACCACTTCTCAGTGGTCGCCATGTCACACCCAATCAGAGTGCATCCCGCACTGATGAGCGTGAGTACCCGCCCCCCTCCCCTATAAATACGGCCACGCGACGATCGGCCCGTCAGTTGACTCTGAAGAGTAGGCAGGTTGAGACTTCAGAGTTGACAGGAAGCAGTACGGTTAGTGGAGTAGGCAGGTTGAGACCACGCAGTCGTATTGTTTCCGATTCCTCCTAAGTCATTCGATTCGTGGAGTAGGCAGATTGAGGCCACGATTCTGAATTATTTCCCCTTTTACTTCTCCTGAAGATGGCTTCGCAAAAGGAGCCGAAACGTCGAGATTTTTCAAATCTTTTACGCGGTTCATTCTGTGAACCAAGTTTTTCATATATATATATATATATATATATATATATATATATATAAATATATATATATATATATATATATATATATATATATATATATATATATATATATATATATATATATATATATATATATATATATATATATATATATATATATATATATATATATATATATATATATATCTATAGGTATTACACGAAAAACCAGAAAACTATAATATGAAATTATATCCAAGCTTTTCCGTTCTTTGAGAAAATGCAATAGTTATAAGATGATTCAAAAAAATGAATAAACTTATTGTACAGGGTGTTTGAATAGCGACATGTTTGCTTCGTCGGGCAATATCGGGTAGCTCAGGCAGAAAAAAAATAGACGGTGTTATCATCGCATGTCTTTTGAGTGATTTGTTTTTTCAATCGTCTGTTTATCTTGAGCCACTCGAGAGATATTGATGTTTTTATAACCGCTCACACTTTTCAAACGAAATTTTTTGAAACTTTTTTGTTAATTTGCGAAGAAGGCTTTGTATACAAAATTTCTATACAAGTAGAAACTGTGTTTATTTGGTTTTGTATGTCTCTCCATACTACAAGCCCCTTCCGAATCTTTTCAAATTTACCGAACTACTTGACTACCAGTTTAGAATGGGTTTTTCCTATTTTACTAATTTGTAACCATCCTATTTACCCTTTCTACACAATTTGTCATTTATTTATTTCTTGTATTCGATATAACAGAGAAACCTATTTATTAGTTAGCAACAAGCATCTGACGAAGATGAAGTTTCACGGAAACGAGGGTCATGCGTTATTTCACTTTGTGTAGGTATATAAATAAATATGTTTTTATAAACCATTGTTTTGATATCTTTATTAATTTACATAATGTATCGGCCCAATCAATTTAAGATAAATAAATAAACAAAGTTGTCAACTTTTAATGAGATTTCGTTTGCAATCTCCTTCACAAAGTTTTAAAAATTTCCTTTGAAAAATATGAGCGGTTATAAGAACATGAAGTGGCTCCAAATAAACAGAAGATTGAAAAAACAAATTACTCAGAAGACATGCGATTAAAACAATGTCTATTTTTTTCTGCCTGAGCTACCCGATATTGCCCGCAGAACGATGCAAACATGGACGAAGAAAACATGTCTCTATTCAAACACCCTGTACAATAAGTTTATTCATTTTTTTTCATCATCTTATAACAATTACATTTTCTCAAAAAACGGAGGTACAATTTGGTGAACAATTTATTCAAATCGGATCACCGCCTGAGAAAATATTCATGGTGTCAAAACTTACGAAATATTTAATGTATGCGTTAAATTTGCGGCGCAGTGTATTTCACAAGTAAAACGACTTCAATGACAAAAATTGGAATTTTTAGACTTTTGAAAAAAAAAACCACAAATGTTATACCGTTTTCAAAAGAGCATTAAATAGGCTAGTTTTTAAGATCATTTGCTGATTATGTCTGGTACAATATTTTGTCACAGTAAATAGTCAAACTTTACTTAAGGTTTTCGGATTTAAATTAAATTGAAACAACTTGATTTTTTTTTGAGGTTAGCGAGCTAGTTTTTAATGAAATGATAGGTCGATTGTCTCAACCATATATTGATGATAGTACAAGAAAAAAAAACCATGAGTTAGAACTTATTCATATTCAAAACAGGCGAGAAAATGACCAAAAAGTATAGATTTTTGAAAAAACATAAGAGTGGCAATATCTCGAAAACCAGAAAACTTTTACTGAGGTCATGTTGATGTTATCTGATTGACCTGAAGCCAATCTACCTCCAGTGTCACTCTGGCGTGTTATTTACGGGACACCCTATATATACAGGATGATTCATTAAGGGTGGCGACCGGCCGTATCTCGGAAACCGTATGTCCTAGAATTTGGGGAAAAAAATTCTTATATGCAAATCTGCCCTAAAAAAATTATTAAAAATGTTTTTGAGTCCATAGTTTTCCGCTAGGTGGCGCAAACTACCACTTATAAAATATAATTGAATTTTTTACGAAATATTCCCAAATGTAGGCTGGTAAAAAATATCAAATTTAGAAACTACTGTCCTAATTCCACAACTCTTGTAGGAGTCATTTTTTTGTATTACCTGTTCTGAAATGGTGGGGGAAGTTCTCTTTCTTTAACATAAAAAAGACTGTAACTCCATAATGCATGAACCGATTTTCGAAAACGTAGACTCTATGCAAAGAGTATTGAATGTAGATTTCAGTAACAAATAACAAAAATATTTTTAATTTTCCAATCGGCAACTAGAGGGCGTTATGTAACACCTAGCTCTATTTATGATTTTTTTTGAGAAATTTCAAATGCAATGCTATGAATCTAACTAGCTAACAAAAAGCCAAATTTGATGACTTATCGACCTGTCAGAACCGCGAACTGATATCTCTTTTCATTCCAAAGATATTGGCATTTTTTGATGAGTGTTGGTGATTGTTGGCTCGCCCTGTAAGGTGGAAGAGAAACTATGTTGCTAAAATTGTTTTGAAAAAACAATAACAAGTAGAAACGCATCATGAAAATATTTACTAACATTACATAATGAAACAAAACTAGTCCGGTCAAAATAGACCAAAAAATAGGAGTGAAGTTATAAAAAATTCGCACCCATCTGAAAATTGGTAGGATTGTTCAAAACGCCATTATAAATGAAATCTGAAAAGTCTTCATCGACTTGATACGTGCAAAAAAATTTACTAGGGTTCGAATATCATAAAAACGGTTTTTTTGTGATTTTCAGCAAAGCAGTAAGTTTTATCATGGAATTAGTTCAGACAAGAATTGTAGATCACCTAATTATCTATAAAAAACGTTTTCATAAATTTTTTCCTCAGAGCCACCGTTTTTGAGATTAACGATTCAGAAAGTTGAAAGAAATGCAAAAAAATACTAGCTCAAAGTTGGCGTTGAAACGTGCATATTATGACGATTGCAACTCTTTCAACTTTTTGAATCGTTATATCTCAAAAACGGCGACGGCGCGGTATTTTGAAATTTTTTATAGATAATTATCTGATCTACAATTTTTGTCTGGGCTAATTTCATGCTGTTGTGAAATAATATGATAAGGATGCATTTTATAATTCTTCAATATTCTTTGCACCAAAGAATAATTCAATCCTAGATCTCTTAGATTTTTCGAATACTCAAATGGGGTTCAGACTTAACTAACACCAATACGTTAGTAACATTTTCTTCATTGCGACTTCTACGTATCCTATTTCTTAATGCGACAGGTTTCTCGCAATCTTTGTGCCAATCTTTTGAATAATTTCCGAGAATGACGCCGCCTTTCAGGATATCGTATCGCAGACTCCCTTTCAGCAATTACTTCATTTTGTAGACGCTCAAAATATATACTGAGCATATCATATGCCTCTCCATTTGAATAAAAAGGCATTATAAAAGAGTGAGTATCATAAAACATTGATGTCATTTCCATAGGTAACTTGCTGACTTTTCAAACATTTATCTTTCAACAGTTTAACATCATTTGTAATATTGCAGCTCGTCCATGAACATAAAACTATAAGAGGCCGTTTGAGAGGCTTGGGATTGAGTTTTTACCCGAAAATTTTTATCTGAAATAGTTCAAAGCAAATAATGGCAAGCATTTTGAGTATTTAAAATAATGAGATAGAAGGAGCGTTTTGTAAATTTCTGTTATGAGTAGCTCCCTTAGTTTTGTTTCATTATGTAATGTTAATAAATATGTTGATGATGCGTTTCTACTTGTTATTTTATTTTCAAAACAATTTTAGCAACATAATTTCTCTTTCACCTTACAGGGCGAGCCAACGATCATCAACACTCATCAAAAAATGGTAATATCTTTGGAACGAAAAGAGATATCACTTCGCGGTTTTGACAGGTCAATAGATCATCAAATTTGGCTTTTCGTTAGATAGTTAGATTTATAGCATTGCAATTGAAATTTCTCAAAAAAATCATAAATAGAGCTAGGTGTTACATAGCGCCCTCTAGTTGCCGATTGGGAAATTAAAAGTGTTTTTGTTATTTGTTACTGAAATCTACATTCAATACTCTTTGCATAGAGTCTACGTTTTCGAAAATCGGTTCATGCATTATGGAGTAACAGTGTTTTTTATGTCAAAGAAAGGGAACTTCCCTCACCATTTCAAAATAGGTGATACAGAAACATGACTCTCACAAGAGTTGTGGCATTAAGACAGAAGTTTCTAAATTTGATATTTTTTACCAGCCTAAATTGGAGAATATTTCGTAAAAAATCCAATTATATTTTATAAGTGGTAGTTTGCGCCACCTAGCGGAAAACTATGGACTCAAAAACATTTTTAATCATTTTGTTAGGGCAGATTTGCACACAAAAATTTTTTTCCCCAATTTCTAGGACATACGGTTTCCGAGATACGGCAGGTCACCACCCTTAATGAATCACCCTGTATATATATATATATATATATATATATATATATATATATATATATATATTTATGAAAATATCGAAGAATGTTTCCTAATAACTTTTAGTAATCATCAAGACAAGTATTTTGTTGAAAATTTCTCACCTCTGTAGTTAGCCAAATCCTGAAACTTTCATCAACTTGTTCTGTATCAATAAGCATGGTCATTACTTCTGTGGCGAAAGGTAGTGAAAGATGAATATTTTGAAGCAAGACCCATCCTCCTTGCAACATCGATGACTCGATCATGTCTTTAGCTACAACTTCTTGACCCTGTCCCATTGAAACAGCTTTCAGATCTAAAATTATGATTTTAATCGAAATAACTTCCTTTCACATTAACGATATTTTTCACTAATAATTGGCTAGCCGTTCATTTACATATTTAATATAAAATGGCGAATGCGCCAGAACAGTTACCCCTGGCAGCAATCGACAAGAAGTGTACTGAACTTTATACCGGGTGCCCACGGAAGGTGGCTCGCCAGTATAACTATTTTGTTTCCGAGATAATGAAATGAAATTTGGAGGATCTATACAATGCATAAAACTGCATTTTTTGACAAGTACCAGGTTTTTGTCTCCATATGACATTCACAATACAACCGTGTATAATTTATATTGTTTGTAATCGTTTTTTTTTCGAAATAAATTTTCATTTTAGCATGGGTACGTTCAAATTTCTAATTTCCTTCCTTGAACTTTTATAAAATACACTTTCACTGGTTTCGATCAAAGTGTTTCATTTTTTGACGTTTGATTTCGAAATTTTTACTACATATATATATATATATATATATATATATATATATATATATATATATATATATATATATATATATATATATATATACATATATATGTCTATATATATATTTATATATTTATATATATATATATATATATATATATATATATATATATATATATATATATATATATATATATATTTATATATATATATATATATATATATATATATATATATATATATATATATATATATATATATATCTTGTATATATATATAATATATATATATATATATATATATATATATATATATATATATATATAATATATATATATATATATTTATATATATATATATATATATATATATAATATATATATATATATATATATATATATGTATATATATACAGGGTGATTCATTAAGGGTGGCGACCGGCCGTATCTCGGAAACCGTATGTCCTAGAATTTGGGGAAAAAAATTCTTATGTGCAAATCTGCCCTAAAAAAAGATTGAGAATGTTTTTGAGTCCATAGCCTTCCGCTAGGTGGCGCAAACTACCACTTATAGAATATAATTGGATTTTTTACGAAATATTTCGCAATTTAGTCTGGTAAAAAATATCAAATTTAGAAACTACTGTCCTAATTCCAAGGCTCTTGTAGGAGTCATTTTTCTGTATTACTTTGACATAAAAAAGACTGTAACTCCATAATGCATCAACCGATTTTCGAAAACGTAGACTCTACGCAAAGAGTATTGAATGTAGATTTTAGTAACAAATAACAAAAACACTTTTAATTTGCCAATCGGCAACTAGAGGGCGGTATGTAACACCTAGCTTTATTTATGATTTTTTTTGAGAAATTTCAAAAGCAATGCTATAAATCTAACTAGCTAACATGAAGCCAAATTTGATGACTTATTGACCTGTTAAAACTGCGCACTGATATCTCTTTTCATTTCAAAGATATTGGCATTTTTTGATGAGTGTTGATGATTGTTGGCTCGCCCTGTAAGGTGGAAGAGAAATTATGTTGCTAAAATTGTTTTGAAAATAAAATAACAAGTAGAAACGCTTATTAACATTACATAATGAAACAAAACTAAGGGAGCTACTCATAACAGAAATTTACAAAACGCTCCCACTATCTCATTATTTTAAATACTCAAAATGCTTGCCATTATTTGCTTTGAACTATTTCGAATAAAAATTTTCGGGTAAAAATTCAATCCCGCATCTCTCAAACGGTCTCTTATAGTTTTAAAATCATGGATGAGCTGCAATATTACGAATGATGTTAAACTGTTGAGAGATAGATGTTTCAAAAGTCAGCAAGTTACCTATGGAAATGACACCAATGTTTAATGATTGTTTACTTTTAAGTTTTTATTGCTGTCAAATTTATTCTGACTGTTTGCAAACTAACTCTTTTATAATGCCTATCTATTCAAATGGAGAGGCATATGATATGCCCAGTATATATTTTGAAAGTCTACAAAATGAAGTAATTGCTGAACGGAAGTAAATATGAGATACGATATCCTGAAAGACGGCGTCATTCTCGGAAATTATTCAAAAGATTGGCACAAAGATTGCGAGAAATCGCCAATGTTCAACCTGTCGCATTAAGAAGTAGAATACGTAGAAGTCGCAATGAAGAAAATGTTACTAACGTATTGGTGTTAGTTAAGTCTGAACCCCATTCGAGTATTCGAAAAATTGCAAGAGATCTAGGATTGAATTATTCTTTGGTGCAAAGAATATTAAAGGATTATAAAATGCACCCTTATCATATTATTTCACAACAGCATAAAATTAGCCCAGACAAAAATTGTAGATCAGATAATTATCAAAAAGTTGAAAGAGTGGTAATCGTCATAATATGCACGTTTCAACGCCACCTTTGAGCTAGTGTTTTTTTGCATTTCTTTCAACTTTCTGAATCGTTAATCTCAAAAACGGTGGCTCTGAGAAAAAAATTTATGAAATCGTTTTTTATAGATAATTAGGTAATTTTTTTCTGAACTAATTTCATGATAAAACTTACTGCTTTGCTGAAAATCGCAAAAAAAACGTTTTTATGATATTCGAACCCGAGCAAATTTTTGTGCACGTATCAGATCGATGAAGACTTTCCAGATATCATTTATAATGGTGTTTTGAACAATCCTACCAGTTTTCAGCAGAGTGCAAATTTTTTTAACTTCACCCCTATTTTTTGGTCTAATTTGACCGGACTAGTTTTGTTTTATTATGTAATGTTGATAAATATTTTCATGATGCGTTTCTACTTGTCATTTTTTTTTTCAAAACAATTTCAGCAACATAATTTCTCTTCCACCTTACAGGGCGAGCCAACAATCACCAACACTCATCAAAAAATGACAATATCTTTGGAATGAAAAGAGATATCAGTTCGCGGTTTTGACAGGCCAATAAGTCATCAAATTTGGCTTTTTGTTAGCTAGTTAAATTTATAGCATTTCATTTGAAATTTCTCAAAAAAAAATCATAAATAAAGCTAGGTGTTACATAACGCCCTCTAGTTGCCGATTGGAAAATTGAAAGTTTTTAGTTGTTATTTGTTACTAAAATCTACATTCAATACTCTTTGCGTAGAGTCTACGTTGTCGAAAATCGGTTCATGCATTATGGAGTTACAGTCTTTTTTTTATGTCAAAGAAAGAGAACTTTCCCCACCATTTCAGAATAGGTAATACAGAAAAATGACTCCTACAAGAGTTGTGGAATTAGGACAGTAGTTTCTAAATTTGATATCTTCTACCAGCCTTAATTGGGGAATATTTCGTAAAAAATCCAATTATATTTTATAAGTGGTAGATTGCGCCATTTAGCGGAAAACTATGGACTCAAAAACATTTTTAATCATTTTTTTAGGGCAGATTTGCATATAAGAATTTTTTTCCCCAAATTCTAGGACATACGGTTTCCGAGATACGGCCGGTCGCCACCCTTAATGAATCACCCTGTATATATATATATATATATATATATATATATATATATATATATATATATATATATATATATATATATATATATATATATATATTCATTTATATATATAAACAGTATATCCTGAAAGCGGACCTTCAAATGAAAGGAGATGATAGTGGTGGTCATTTTCAATCAAAAGAAATATTCATAATTATCTGATTATTGATAATTGTTGTAGCCTAATTAATCTTAAAATTTTTGTCTTATTTATTTTCACTTTCTGCATCAAAATTTACTTGGTAAATATAAGCTTATTTTATAAGACTGACCGGGCAACAGCGCGGATGTACAAATATTTCCATGTAAGGAAAAACAAAACCGCGTCAGTGAGGCGATTCATTTGTAATTCCTTGTTATTAACAACACTTTAGGTTTGCGAGTTGAATGATTGTAAAACTTAGTTAGGTAGTAACTCGGATCTGTAACGAACAGTTGGCTTTAATTCTGTTGTAATTTCAGACTATCTAATTTTCTTTTCAGTCGAACGCAGTCTATAATCCATTGATGATTTAATTATTGTAGGTTGAGTAGTATTTTTCCGACCAGAATATTCATCTGAATATAATAAATTTAAAAGCAATATTTCGTTACTAAAAATATTGTGGATTAATTTTCACTGATCTTGAAGTTGATTCATATTAATTTTGTAGTAAGTTTTCAAACCAAAGATGGTTTTGTTTCAGTTTCATAAAAAGCCTCATTGAGTAAGGGTTCAACATAATTTTGGATAGTTTTTTTTCAGACTGATTGGAGATTTCTTTCCGTTCAATGTCAGTTCCTGAAAAATCGTAAAAGATACTCACACATATTCAAGTAGTAATAATAGTTATAAGCAGAAAGTCAAAATGGAACCAAGACTACGTCAGTGCTCTTTTAGGGCAGCTTCCAATAATTACAAATAAGTGGATTTATCGTTTTTCAGAACTTGAATAAAACGACATAATTGTTTCGCTCGATCTCTTATCTATATTATTATTTTTAGTGCTGTGTTCCAATTAGAATTTTATTTTGATGAAAAAGTGATTATATTAAGACAATCATCAAATTTTTCGTATATCAGGAATATATTGATCAAAATTAGTGACTAACCCTTTTTTATGGCATAACTACATTATTTTCGTAATAGATAGTCTCCAGACTTAAGCCCAGGTTGAATACTTCGTAACATTAGCGTCCAATGTTATGACGAATTTAACCTGGACTTGACACGTAAATCAAAGAACCTGTTCAAAAGGAAGTGATATAAATATTCAATTTGAAAATATTATTCATGGTATCAGCAAGAATTAACTGAATCAGGGAACTATACTGTAACAATCAACACTAATTTTAAAGAATACATTACTAAGGTAAGAGTCAATTTCGAATGTAGAAACAGTATCCCGAAAATTAACTATGAGTGACCTAGTGAATGACTAGAGACTTCTCATTTAGGTTTAGGAATCTCCAAGGTGAATATGAATTGGGAAAAAGGTAAGGCCACTTATTTGCGCTTGAAAACTATTGTAAAGAACAAGTCGATCATTTCTCAATGACCAAGTTTCAGTCTCAATTTGACTTTCTGCTATCATACCAACAATCAACGTATCTTTCTTGATGTAAAAGGAACTGATTTTTCGCGGAAAAAAAATCGATGTGCACGAACATTACAACCAGAACTGATTCATGAGATATTTTCATTTCGAAATTGAAAATTTATAGTACAGTAGCAGTTACTAAAAACAGTCATCATTAATTTAATTAATTCACAGAACTATTTCCAGTCGTATAATGAAAATATACTAAGAATATCAATCAAAAGTAATAAATATTGATAAATAAATAGTATTCGACTTACTTATATCTTGTGCTTTGGCCAAAGAAGATATTTGGGGAGAAGGATCAGAACCAATTGACAACATACAAATCAAAGGTGTTCTGCTATCGGACTCCTTCCAAGTTTCTTCCAGATCTAATATGCAAGGTTCGCCGTATTCTTTACCAAGAGAATCTGAAAAGGTGTGAATTTATCTATGGCATCTACACAAATATAAGGTATATAAAATGTGTGAGAAAATATGAGAATAAAAGTAACCTGCAAAACTATATGAAAATTGCATTTAGTTTAATGCTAATTGTCATAAAATACAAAATTTATAGACTTGACAAATGAGACAAAAAAAACCATTTCGTATATTAATAAAATTCTTGAAAAACAGAGAATGAATATTTTATTGTGGTATCAACATTGGCCGAAAAAAAAGGATTCAAAATGAACATTCAAGTTTTCATAAATATATATTTCAATTTTCCAACGTCAAGGCTATTCCAAAGAATTATTCAAGATAATTTAAGGAAAGCAACAATGTTTCAATGACTGTATTACAATAATAAATAATTACAATATTTCAATGACTGTAAACTGGTGGTAGATCATGGAAAGTGCATTCAGATGTAGGCGTGATGTAGCAATCTTAGCATTGTTTCTTACTGAAGAAGTAGAGTGATACTATTCCTGCCGATTTCTTATATATTCTGATGTCAGTAACTACTCGATGCAGAAATAGTCCCAGTATTGATTCCGGCTCTGAGGTTCGAATTGTTGGACTGGTTAATTTGAGATTTTATGTACTGTCATGAGTTCAAAAAGAAACCAACTCCAAAGTTTCGATTAATATCTAGTGTCACATAGTTGTCACTAATTTATGATGGGTTGCGTAATATTTTTCGAGCGAATCTAAATCAATCGAATAAATTAGTCCAGGGAAGATAGAGAAAATTAAATGAATTTGGCCGTGCAGCAGATATCGAGATCAAGTTTTCTGCATTGTGTTCAGGAAGGTCACAGAAAACGAGTCTATATGGTCTGGTCAATCCGTTTTTGGAAAAATGCCTTTTGGGGTGGAAAATGCATTTTCCAATTGCATCACTACTTGTACCATTATAGGAACGACTGGAAACTCGGCAAAATCGCTCGGAAATTGTTACTTGGGGGTTTTCAGGCCCTCCAAGCTCGATTCTGGCATTAGAATTACCCGGGGGCGCACGTGGGCGGCTCTGCGGTGGGTGCGGGGGTGGTTAATTGGGGGAGAAATTGCAGCGTGCATGGAAATCGCTCCAAACTCGTTACTCGGGGGTTTTAGAGAATGAAGAATTCAATTATATCATTAGATTTCTCCGAGGCCGCTCGTAGGCGGCTCTGCGGGGGTAATTGGGGGAGAAATTGCAGAGTGCATGGAAATCACTTCAAACTCGTTTCTCGGAGGTTTTCGGGGATGGCGAATTCAATTAAGAATTATATTTCTCCAGGGCCGCTCGGGGGTGGCTCTGTGGGGGGTGGTTAATTGGGGGAGAAATTGCAGCGTGCATGTAAATGGCTCCAAAATCGTTACTCGGGGGTGTTCGGGGATGACGAATATCTAGCATTAGATTTCTCCGGGGCCACTCGATGCGGCTCTGCGGGGGTGGTTAATTGGGGGAGAAATTACAGCGTGCACGGAAATCACTTCAAACTCGTTACTCGGGGACGACGAATTCAATTCTAGAATTATATTTCTCCAGGGCCGCTCGGGGGTGGCTCTGTGGGGGGGGTTGTTAATTGGGGGAGAAATTGCAGCGTGCATGTAAATCGCTCCAAAATCGTTACTCAGGGGTTTTCGGGGATGACGAATTCAATTCTAGCATTAGATTTCTCCGGGGCCACTCGGTGCGGCTCTGCGGGGGGTGCGGGGGTGGTTAATTGGCAGCGTCCGTGAATGGTAAAGGAGAAAAATCACAAATTATGAAAATAATACTTTATTCAAATAACAGATAGGAGTTTTTATTTATGCGTGCAACGTCGACTTTCTGAAGGCTTCAGCATACGATTTTGCTCGATACATTTGGACGAGCTCAATCGCAGGTTGATCTCTGGTGCGCAGATCTTTGGGTGAGCCGTAAAAAGCCAAAGCGAGACGAAGCCCGTGATCTATTAAAGTATCCATGGCTACATGTGTTTGTTATCATATGTTATTCATATCCCCGGTGTAGTCTTATGTCTGATCACCCCCAGAGGCGGCCCCGGAGAAATCTCATGCTAGAATTGAATTCGTCATCCCCGAAAACCCCCGAGTAACGAATTTGGAGCGATTTCCATGCACGTTGCAATTTCTGCCCCAATTAACCACCCTCGCACCCCCCGCAGAGCCGCCTACATGCGCCTCCGGGTAATTCTAATGCCAGAATCGAGTTCGGCCGGCCTGAAAACCCCCGAGTAATAATTTCCGAGCGATTTTTCCGGGTTTTAGTCGTTCCTAGAATGGTACAAGTAGTGATGCGATTGGAAAATGCATTTTCCGGCCCAGAAGGCATTTTTCCAAAAAACGGATTGACCAGACCATATAGACTCGTTTACTGTGACCTTCCTGAACACAATGCAGAAAACCGCATCTCGATATCTGCTGCACGGCCAAATTCATTTAATCCGGTCGATTTTGCTCTGAATGCCCTGGACTAAATGAACAAATCTGAAGCGAAATAACCCTTTCGAATGTTTAATCATAGAAAAGTGTAAAATTTGTTGTATTTTGTTATTTTGTATTTTCTAATATTTGCGAAAACCAAACCATTGTTCTTAACTTTCACAATTTTTGCAAGCGGAACTTAATCTTTTTCAAAAAACATTTAAATGCTATACCGAATCCAATGATTTTATTTTTCCAAGATTGCTGAAAAAGTTTAAGAAAAAGCACTTGTTGACTAGACTATTATCTCTCATTACGCGGTTGATCGCTAAAGTGAGAGTGTGTCTCACTATACTTCAATGATTTAAAGCCTATACAAGTGCATTTAAGTGTTCAGACTTTCCTGTGCAGTTCTTGACTCGCTTGAAAGTGCGAATGTGTATGAGGCAAAACTGACGTCGCGTTTAGTTCCAGGCACGGTCTTGAATCAGAGAGTGACTGATTTTTAGTGAAAGTGCGAAGGTGAGTATAAGTGTGTATGTGGTTTCTTTCGAGCCAATCGCTTCTGGTATTATAATAAGCGATAATAGTGCTATATTTTAGGTCTTCAAAGCATCTCCCAGTTGCTAAAAATCTGAGTTACTCGACAATCTTTCGTGTGGTGTTATGAATTTTCTCATCCTTGTGTCTTGACGATCTATTATTGGTGTTACTAAATATTACAATTACATATAGGGAGTTTCGTTCGTTCTCAAATCATTTCTGTAATCGTCTGGTTCCACTTTTAATTAATTAATTAAATCAACGTGCGAATGTGTATCGTGGTTGGCTAACCATAGCTTGACCTATTTACCTATTTTTCCTTTCTTTTTTTTTCTCGTTCCTGTTGCCAGTACAACAGCTGTTGTACTGGCAACACAATTCTTCGACGTTCATGTTTAAACAACTGAACCAACCTCCACACTTACCTTAATAGGGTGTGGTCAAAATTCGTTTAGCGCTTGCTCACGCACTTACCTTGACGCACTTGCTCGAGGATTTGCCTGCATGTGTATAGGCCGCCTAAGAGAGTACGCTGACGAGCATTGATTCTAGGCAGTGATTTTTTGTTAAGTTTATGTAATTATATATTTAAAAATTCTTAGCTTGATTGCTATTGATGCTGTCAAGTTATCTAATAATTTTCTGACAAATTTTAGACTTTGAAAGGTTGACAATTTCTAGTTGATGAAGATGAATAATTTCAGATTGTTTTCAGTTTTCACAAACTTCAATGAAGTCAGTTGAATAAAAAACTGTGCAGAAATAAATAATAAAGATTATTTTGTTGTGCATAATATAGGTACCCATAATATATCTTCTGGCTTGAGAAAGGGTTCTGTCAGGGCTCCAAGATCTAATCAACAGTAATTTTCTAAATACATCTAATGATTTCTGGTAACCACAGGGAATATCTTCCTCTTCGGGCTTCTCTTTATCATACCATACTTTCCATTCTTTCTCATGTTGTTCTATCTGAAATGGTTGAAAACAGAAATTAACTATAGAGTCAAATATGATTGGAATATATTAGCCGAAGAGAATAGATCACTATTCGTGAGGATTATTCAGAGAATATCATGAGGCTACCAAGACTGTAGAATAAGAAATTTCCAGACGAAATGCAGATATATGGCAAAAAGCGATGTTTGAAAAAGTGTATGCTTTAAATGAGAAATTAAGTCCATTATCTTGAAATAATCTATCAGTGATCTGTGATCTGACTGGTATTATTCTAGAAATTCTACAATGATTTCGAATTTCCTTTTAAAAATTATATATTATTTTTCAACAGGTAGTATGTATATTTTAATACCATTCAATCAAATTAAATAAACGATAAAAATCTAATTTATAATTGTTAACTGTTTCTTTCTGATATTTAATAATTTTTCAAATTCAACACTTCCACTTGACTAGCTTTTTAACTATATTGACATTTCAATTATATTTTCGGAAAATTTAGAATAATAACATATATCTTCACTTAACTAATTCAGTTTATCTCAACTACATGATATTCTGATCAATCTTTTCTAAAAATCTCAACTTGCTATCCATTAATCTAGTCATTATTCACTTTTATAAAATTTGACATTTCTATCTTTAAAATTGTTTATACTAACTTGAAATTCTCTTTTACTTTTGTATTCTAAAACAATTTTTTACTTGAAATAGTTAACTCAATACTTTTACTACATTTATAATTATATGATTATTTGTTTTCAATTTCCTATAACAAAACAACTATCTGATATTCAAATTGAGTCACTTTAACGATATGCATAATTTCCAGAATTATGTATTCCACATAAATTAAGTCTATTATCTTGAAATAATCTATCATACTCTATTCTATATCATTTCTATTACTGGATTCATCATTCGTATTTTGTATTTGATGATATTATAATGGAATGTATGATATCTCATTCCAACGATTACCAACATTTTATGTTCTTGATATTCATATGACAATTCTAATATTATTATTGATTTTAAAAGTTAATTTTGAATCTTCATAATTTATACACTTGAATAAATCTTCATTATAAACTAGTTTTACATATTTGAGTTCATAATACTTGAAATTTTGATATCTCTTCATATTTTCTGTTAACTTACCTACTTATCTCTCTTTTACATTAAAATTACATTCTTTAGAAATTCATTAACATTTATAATCATCTTACGTATTCTAACAACAATTTGATCTTATTGAAGTTTTCACATATTCCTCTTCAATTCTATTCACTACTGTACTACATCCTTCCTCGTTAATATATATACACGATTCTACTGAGGAAACAATCAAGTCAGAATACTGAGCCATAAAAATTATGATAACTGGTTGCAACAAATATGCAATTAAAAACCATATCAATATATATATATATATATATATATATATATATATATATATATATATATATATATATATATATATATATATATATATATATATATATATATATATATATATATATATATATATATATATATATATATATATATATATATATATATATATATATATATATATATATATATATATTGTTGGAATATCAAAAAATAATATTGAGTTGAAGGAAAGATTCCGAATGTTGACTGTACTATATTACGTTGAAATAGAAGAATGTTTATATTAGAAGATTTATGTCAGTACTTGTTATGCCCTTCAGACATTGTATATATTAGTCAATAAGTGCCTCATGCGCATAATCGGTATTTGAAAAATACCTTAGTTGCTTTCAACGAAGTCTTTAACACATCTCTTAGGTGTAAAGACGTTGCTGTCAAAGTAGATTTCCAGAACGAAATAATAAAGACATATTATTTTAATTCAGAAGAGTAATAGTGTGTTTGATTTCACTATCCCATAACCCAAATTTCCAACAGGTTATGGACCGAGTATACGCCGTGTATTAACATCGTGAAATAATAATTATTAAATTTCGTTTATCAATTTTATATTGAATATATAAAATACAGTCAGTGTTGTGCTCAAAATAAACTGAAGGTGGATACAATAAAAAGTATTTTTCAGTTTAATGGTGAAAAATAATATAATACCTGAAAGTGAGTGCGTTATTGTGTGAAAAATACATCTTGATGATTACCCCTGGAGATATCATTTGCGAAAAGCAGAGAACTCATAGAAGCAACCAAAAAAGAATCAATGAAAGTTACAAAGAATATGGAAGATGTTCTGTATTGTTCTGAGATACCTTACACTTTGCAGTCATTTTCTAAGCTACAAAAAGTGGGAAGGAGTATCTTATTTCACCAGCACGGTGCAAATATTAGTGAAGGTGGTATACACTTGATGATGAGTAAGTTTTTGTATTAATTAAAGTATATTGACTTCATAATTGATACTGACAATCAAATATACATCTACAAAAATATAAAAATTTAAGTATGGCTATAAAAGTAACTAAAACACCATATGAACTGTGGAATAACAAAAAGCCTCAGGTTAGTATTTAAAAAGTAATTGGTTCATCTGCATTTGTTTATAGTAAAACTAATAGAACAAATTTCGATTACAAATCGTGGTCAGGAATTCTGGTAAGAAATAAGCCAAATAGTTATAGAGTGTGAGAGAGTAAATAGAAACTCCATAAGCGAAAATGATCTTTCTGAAATTTCAAAATCATTATGCTGAATAAATCAGGTGAGTGATTTATTGTCTCGTACAGGTGTGAATCCTAGGAGAGTAAATGGAAACTCCATAAGCGAAAATGATCTTTCTGAAGTTTCAAAATGATTATGCTCAATAAATCAAGTGATAGTGATTTATTGTATCAGACAGGTACATTTGTATCCGGGGGAGTACATAGTAACTCTGAGTATAAGTAAAACTGATATTTATGCAATTTCAAAATCAGTGCAGCATAAATCAAGTGATGTTTTGTATGAATCTCGTAAGGCTAGACCAGATGGTTCATATAAATCTGAGAGTGACAAGTCAGATAGGTTAAATAAATCTGTTGAGAAAGTACCTATTCGATAAATTCAGATAACGTTGATAAATACAGTAAAATTCCTAGGTATAATGATGTGAATTATTCATATACGAAATGTCGAAAAAATAGCAGGATTAGGAAAAATACGTACCTACCTCGAATTCGTACAATGAAAGTATTATGTTATCCGCTCAATCAATAGTCCATAAAATTCCTAATTCATATAAAGAAATAAAAAAATAGGGATGATAGCGTTGAATAGAAAAAAGCTATTATAGATGAACTGGACTCAATTCGTGTTAATAATACTTGGTCGTTAATACCCAAACCTGAAGGTACGAACATTGTAGACTCTAAGTTGATATTTGAAATTAAAAACTATGAATTCGAAAATCGATCTGAGTATAAGGCTTACTTGCTTTTTTGAATGGCGAATTAAAGGAAATTTTCTTTATAAAAGTACTTGAAAGATTGGAGTGTAAAGAAAATCAGCTCGGTAAATAAAAAAAAGCTTTGTACGGGCTGAAACAGGCAGCTCGTTATTGGTCTGAAGTATTCATCTTTACTCTGGAGGAACTTGATTTTTAAAATTCCCCAGATGTATTTATTTTCTGAATATAGCAAATGTTTCGAAGAATATTAATGTATTATAGCCGTACTTGAAAAAAATTTTAAGATACCTGAAAGGTACAAGCAATATTAAATTGACATACCTATATTAGAAGTAATTATATAAATATTTTAAGTAGATATGTCGATTCAGATTGGGCAAATAACAAAAATGACAAAAATGATAAAAAAAGTATGAGTGGTTATTTGTTGATAACATTTGAAAATTTTTTTATTTGCTGGACCACTAAACGATAGGTATCCGTAGCGGGGTTAACTTCAGAGGCCGAATATATGGCACTATATGAAGCTACACGAGAGGCAATGTGGCTAAGATAATAGGCTGAGATACTGATAATATAAAAATAAAATTGTATGGGGCAATCTCTGCCTGGACATAAATTTCTGGAGTTCAGAACAAAAATGGAATTAATTAATAAATTACGGGTATTATTCTGATTAGATTTCAAGTTCAAAAAAATTTTTATCAACAAATTGGAAAATACTATAAGAAAGGACCCCGCACGGGAACCTATATAAAATGGTTCTCGTTAGAATTTCTCAATTTTTTCATATGTTTTTATATCCTTTGTTATCACCAACATGTGAAAGTTTTAAACAGTTTCTATGTCTAGTTGCGATTTTATGAATTTTTGAAATGTTGTGATTAAGCCAATTGCGATAGAATATTTCCATGTGCAATTAATTTATTATAATATTTTTGAGAAAAATTATGTGAACAGTTTCCAGAGAATATATACATTTTTCTAACAATTTCAGATCAGTACCTACAGGGTGGCTCTGAAAGAGTTGATCAAAAATTGAATTTCATAAAATTTTTTGAAATATTTTCTTAAAACTTTTATTGGTATTATATTAAACTCTTTTGAGAAAATATAAGGAATTATCTAATTACTGAAGGTATCTAGTTCATATTATAATATATATATATACCGCAGTTATGATGGTAATTTATTCAAACTATATTTAGATAAAATAGAATATTAGAACGTATATTAACAATATCAAAAAACTGTTAACTATGGTGGCATATTACCTGCATCTAGGATATTTTCTAAAAGAAACCTACTGGGATATTTAATATTATTTTGTTGACGTGCATAGCCCAAATACCACAGGACACTACAAATATGGGAACAGCTCCCCACTGTTCTCGATCCACTTTTACAAGTGCAGTAGTACCCTAAGATTATATTGTCATTATCTATTTCTTCATAGTTATTCTCTGAATTATTGGTATTATATTTAATCCATAACTGATATTTCACTGCATTTCTGAACCTGGAGGATAAACATCATCTCAGTAGCCCTGGTTCTATGATCCTTTGATCAATTTCGAAGACATTTGCTCCTTCTTCCTCAAAGCTATCCTGAATATAAGAGGAAGCTAATCCAATTTGGTAAACTCCAAATGAAAGTTCACTTAGGTATTCCCAATCCAAAGTAGGAAAATCCGGAAAATGATTTAAATTCAAACGTGTCCAATTTGCACGAATATGGGCCAAGTTATTCTCTAAAACACTTAGTCGTAGACGATTTACCCTGATGGATTTCTCTCGCATTCTCCTGGCCAAAGCAATGTCTGCATTCCGCATGTTTATAGTTGACCTGAATTTGTTGATTAGAGCCGCATGAATACGGTAAAAATCTCCTAAATGAGTTACTTGAGACATTGGGCTTACTCCTTCTAGTAACTTGAAAATAGTTTTTAGATGTCCATTTCGAATTTCAATAACCCATCTTGTTTTCGTGACAAGAGGGGATTGGTTTGCATCTTCAGTTGACAGCTCGTTTTGTCCGGGTTGTAGAAAAGCTGAAAGTAGACATGACATTCCCAACTCTTCTAGTACCGTTACTGAATCGCGGTACCCTCTATCGCAAGACCGAGGTTTTGCGGGACAAAGCCAGTCATAATCGATCTTCTTGTAGTAGCAACTGCATTGCTTATACAGCTTGTATGCTTGAATAATTAAAAATTACTTTTAAAAATTCATCAGATATACCCTGACGCATTTTACACAAAAAAGTTAAAAAAACGTTCTTTGAAACTGCTCTTACATAATGATCGTTATCTTCAACACCCCCGCATGAGGTATACAGTTCTTCAAACTGAACGTTAGTGAGGGAAGAAACACAGGGAAAATCATCGTCAGTGAAATCATTAACACCTTCAAATCCCTTATTTTGATTATTAATTGTCTGTAGTAAGTTCTGTAAGATTCATTGCAATTGGGTGCTCTTAGGCTTATACGATCGATGTACAAATTGCAAACCGGGTAGTAGTTCTGGCAGTAAAAGGCCGTTTTCGTCCAAATGTCGTGAGCAAACACACACTTTTTTCGGAACATAAATATTGCTTTTTATAAAAATGTCAGTGATAAAGTTTGTTGAAACTGGCCCTAAATGATTGTGTCCATTGCAAATTACACAAGACGCATTCGCTGATTGCTTTAAAACATTCAGTTTTAAACATTCCGGATCCTGTTGTACCATTTCAATTTTTTCATTAAGAGATCTTGAACAATTCAAACAAACTCAAGAATTGTTGTTAAACTCCAAGGCAGGGTGGTTTATGTTTTCTCTTCTTAAAATAGCTATTTGCCTCGTGTGTTCATTGATTTCATTATTTACCAATCTTGTTGTAAATCTTACTTCACATAAAACATTACACACATAACAATTGACACGGTTATTATAATTATTAAAAGTAGCGTCTTTAATATTTAGATTTCTCAAAAGTGTTTGATATAATACCAATAAAAGTTTAAGAAATAGGTACTGTTATATAAATTAATTTTTGACGAACTTTGTAACTATTTTAGAGTCGCCCTGTAGAGAAGAGAATCATTTCTGATCTGCAATTGTTAAAAAAAACAATGATAAATATATATTATTCGTGAAATATCTACAGTTGGATCCAAAGTTATTGTAACCAAAATTATTTCACACTAACAAAGTTTTTAAAGCATTATCACATTTCGCTTAATCGCAACATTTCAAAAATCCATAAAATCGATACTAGACATAGAAACTGTTTAAAACCTTCATATTTTCTTGATAACAAAGGATATAAAAACATATAAAAAAATTAAGAAATTCCAACGAGAACCATTTTATATGGGTTCCCGTGCGGGGTCCTTTGAGGAATAATTCAACAGAACACGAAATATTGACAGTTAAATTAGTTAAGGACTTATTTGACGTTATTGGATACCCATTATTAAATATTATATATACATGTATGGAAAGAGGACAGATAACTCGTGAATTAAAAATAAGTGTCATTGTGCCAATGCCCAAAGTGTACATCCCCACAAAACCTGAAGAGTTGAGACCAATAAATTTACTTCCAGTGATAGAAAAAGTGAAATTTTGGTATACGAATAGCTGTATGGGTATATTGAAAAAAATTATATTTTTTACGAGGGCCAATCTTTCGGAGTAAACATTCCTGTGAAAGTGCATGTCAGTTTGTATTTTCAAAATGCTCATAATTTTATCTGTTTACATCGATCCAAAACGTGTGCTTGAAACTTTGGATAATCGGCAAAAATTGTGCTCATGTTGTGGGATTGATGGACCAGTGCTCGAATAGCTCAGTAATTATTTGAAAATCCGATATCAAAAAACTAAAATTAACAAAAATCTATAACGATTTTAATAGAACTGTCGAAATAATGAATAGGAAATTGAAAATGTTGAGTAACTGGTGGAGGTTCAAAACACTAATATATATAAATTCTGATAAAACGAAATTTTTGGTTTTTGGTAGTCGACATAATATTAGGGCATTTGTTGAAAACATTTTTAACATTGAGATTGTTTCATTGAAAGGGTTTGTGCGGTGAAATACTTAGAGATAACTTTGGACCTGTACTTGAATCTAATTCAACATGTAGATTTTATGAGTAGAAAACTGGGTAAAAACATCTTTGTTTTGAATAGACTATCGTGTAAATTGACAGGATGGACCATATATGGACCACGTTTGATCAGCAGTGTCTTGATCTATCCTCATTTCACATATTGTATTTCTTTATTATTGTATTGTAATAAGAAGATATATGTGAATTACAAGTCCTACAGAATGAATAAGTGAAAATATTATCAAATTATAATAGTTATCTAACATAAAACATAAAAGTGATGATATCGCAATTTCAACTTCAATTACTCCGAAGAATTCCCTAAATGATAGAATATATATAAACAGTTGAATACAATATATACACATTTAATGTCTCAAACAAAAAACATAAATCAAAACACAAAAATTAATTCAAGAAACTCAATCACAAACAACCCAATTTCTTCGATAACATCCACTCTACTAACCATTTCTTTCTATATTAGACTAACTTCAAATAGAGATTACATTTTTTCATCACTACTCACATATTCAGAACATCCAACTATCAATCACAACATTCATTTTCCTAGTATAGGTGTAATTCTAACATAGTCAAAATAACCCGTAATGCATTTTTATAGACAAATACTCCAATAAAATAATTAAAAACATGTTTTGTACATTACGTCCGTGAGAGTTTCTGTGATCTTCTTCACTATCTAATATAAGCAGATCTGACTGTTTATACAAGACTGAATAGCACGTGATTAGTAACCAAAGACTGCCACAGTCTCAAGAAATTTAAAGTTGGTTTTCATTTTTCAAAAATCTATAAATTTTTCCTTGTACTTTATGTGGGTAAGTGTTTCTGTGGTCTTCCATCCAAGCTTATATTAGCATACCTGACTGCTGATATTGGCTAGAGTAGCACGTACTCAGTAACCATAGACGGCAAATGAATTCCAATCTTCCGACTTGTGACTTTTGAAACAGTCACAAATTTCGTGACAAAAGTCAACTGTTCAACGAAGACGATTTTCAAACTGAAATGTACTTTCATATTTAGTGAATGTCATTGCTGCTTTCTTTGTGTAGTCTTATGGAAATAATGAAAATGAAAATGAATTTACCCAAGAATATCATAGAAAATGCAGTCAAAGCTGCGAATAATTCATTACCGGAGAAATCCAGAGTCGTATACGACAAGGATTATGAAGTATTTAATCAATGGAAGTTGCATTAGTTGTCATCGTACAATGAGCGACCGTTATGATCCATAATGCCTGCTTATAGCGCCTTAGGGAATAATGAGTGTATTTATAGCAACTGTATCAAGGTAGAATCAACAAATAATATACAAGTGAAAAATAGAAAAATAAATGAATCTAGCTGTATATCAACCTGATATTTATATATTTAATAATTCTTTCTCAAGGTAGGTTCTGTAATTTAATTTTTTTTTAAATTGACTATAATACCTAATTAATTTTAAATTTCTAATATTAATATGCTCAGTAAACTCAAATTTGGTATGAATTTTCAATACAAATTTATTATCAATTAACAAGCAATAACTTCTTTCAACAATTAATTTCAATTTTCAATATAAAATCAATTCTAAATAATTATTCCCCTTTATGAATTCATATTGTTGCATAAACGTTCAATTGGCCACTTTCCATCATAATGTTCAAGGTTTTATAGCCAACAAATCTTCTTCTTCTAATATCTCCTTTTTCCAGTAAAATTAAAAATATACTTCATCTGGACTTCATCTCACTTGTAAACTTCAAATTATACTTGTGAAAACAATTCGAAGAATTCAGTTCATACTATTATTGATATTAATATTACCTGATTTTAAACTTACGTTCATTCTTGAATAATATAACCAAAATATTATTACAATATGGCCAAAATAAACAGATGACAATTTCATTGTCAATCAAATGATCTTTACCCTTCAAAGCAAGCAAACTCAAGAACTGCATACTGAAATGTCATGTACATGCTTATATTAATTCTTGAATTTTCTAGATGAAGCTTCTAGATTAAAATCTGTTTTATATATTTCGATTCATAATATTTCAAATTTTGATATTTTGACATAGTCTGACAACTTACTGATAATTTCCTATATATTCTCAAATTTCATGTCCTCTCATTGATTTATACATAACTAGATATTCATTTACATATTCCAAACATATTTTTTTATATTTTTCATTAATAATCATTTGAGTTCATTGAAATTGATATATATTTTTTCTCCGATCGTGGGAAAAGTGACAATATTTTGACCTGTTTTTTAGGCACAACGCTCCACATTCCAGAATAGTGGTCAGTTGCTAAGCAATTAGAAAATAACAGTGCGGTAATATTCTTTTTCTACAAGCGTGAGCTTTCAACCCTTTTCCCGCACGCATTTCAATTCGTAAAGAGTCACATTGCCAAACAGTGCGGAAAAAACCCCTGCTATTCCATTTCCGCACGCGTTTGCGTGCGGTAATGGATTAGCGGGGATTCTTCCCGCACGCTTTTATTAAAGAATAAACTGAATAATGATATGTCTCTATGCACCGAACGCCACCGACGACGTTACTATGGAAACGACATGTGAATTAACATAGTATGTCATTAGTATGAAATTATTTGAATATATCAAATCGAATTTAATCGTTGTGTTGAAATCTAATCGATCTCGTATAAGCGCTTGTAGAAAAAATATTGTTCCTAACTCGTGCGGAAAGAGTATTTCCCGCACTCAACTGCTTACCCGAACTCCGCTTCGCGTCGTTCGGGTAATGGCAGTTTCGTGCGGGAAAATATCTCTTTCCGCACTTGTTAGGAAAATAACTATACCGCACTGCTGTAGCGTGCGGTAATGTAACAAATGGATTATTACATTAAAATGAAACAAAGTATGGTTTTGATTTTTATAATTGTTGTTAATATTTACATTTTTTGTATCCTGTAGCTTGACGTTTTGAAACTGCTCTCAGTTTTTGGTACTGGGCAATATTAATATCATTTTTAACAGACAAAGTTGATCGAAGCATGGAATTATGTGCCCACAACGTCGAAGATTTCATTGTTTTAGCCATTTCAGCAACATACGCCATCAGTACATTCTCAGAAAAGGATACACTGTTGTTTTTTCTACAAAAATTCATGAAGCGTTGGTACGCAACTTCATACTTCTCTCTGGATTTCGCCGGAAGTAAATTAAGTGAAGCCACGTTCGCGGCTTCTACTAGTTCAGGAGCCGTGCAAGACAACAAATAATCACTATCAGTGTTCATGTTTACTAATTCTTTTTTAATTCCTTATAAAATACAACGAATCAAACAAAACCGGCTTTAAAATTATTTTACTTTTGTCATAACAGAGTAATTTCCATGGTTACCACTTCTATATTTCAATATGAACATAGAGAAACCTATTTAAACTTACTTGATTACATCTTGGATGAAATATTTTTGAATCAATTTTTTAAATGTAAATCAACGATCGGAGAAAAAAAAGTATGTACAATTCGTGGGAAAAGCATATTCCCAAACTCCTATGTTACCAGACTCGTCGCTACGCTCCTCGTCTGGTAATTATCACAGTCGTTTGGGAATATTATGGTTTTCCCACCAATTATACAATACTATTTTCTACTTGCATGCGGAAAAGTTCACTTTCCCGCACTCAATTTAGTTTAGAAAGTGCCATTTTTTCGCACTAGTGCGGCAAAGTAAAAATATCAAAAATCATACAAATTTGTCACACAGTAACTTCTGTATTGATAATCTCAAATTTAGGGAAACGCGTCATCTTCGTTATAATAAAGCGGAAAACTAATTATAATTATTAAAGAATTATCATACAAAAGAAATATAGCTACAAATTTGGGACACCTAGTATCCTAAATATCAATAACTGCTATTAATAATAACATAACAATTAGCATGCCACTTCAGTGTCAGTTATATGTCAATTTTGCCTTTATCGCCCTGCCAACATACTGTCAACAATTCGAATAAATTAAAAACGTCAATTTAAAGCAAAACGCGTTTATGATATTGTGTTAAAATCCTTTCATTGTTGTTATTTTATTATCATGGACTTGCCCGAGTCAATACTGAAAGCAGCAAGAGATGTAGAGTTGCTACCGGAAAAGTCGAAACACAGGTACAAAAAAAATATGCAGCTTCTAACAAGTAGTGCGAAAGTCAGCAGGTGAAGAAATTAAAGGAGGAAGTGTTTTTGGCATATATTATACATCTAGGCAAAACCTACCGTTTCAACACATTATGGTCCAGATATTCGATGCTTAAAAATGTTATTAAAATTCAAAACAACGTGGACATCGGCCAATATTGTAAGCTCACGTCTTATTTGAAGAAACAAAATGTAGGATTTCAACCAAAAAAAGCCAACATTTTTACCAAAGAACAAATTTGAAAATTTTTGATGGAAGAATCAGATAAGACATATCTTTTAATAAAAGCATCAACTATTTTTGGGTCAGATGGCGCATATTGTCGTTCTGAACTCGCAATGATATTACGGAAACGGAGGGCCTTTTGATTATGAAGATACCTGACTCGAAGAATCACATCAGCAGAAGTTTTGTCATTTTAAATGATGTAAACAACGGCAGATACTTAGATCTCTACAGAAAATACGCAAATCTGAGAAAACCTAATAATCTCCACAACAGCTTTTTCGTAAACTACAGACAAGGAGCCGTACCGTCCAATGTGTTGGCGTGAATAGCTTCGGTAAATATCCGTCCGAAATTGCAGCTTTTCTGAAACTTCCTAACCCCGAATTATATACGGGCCACAGTTTTCGGCGGTCTCCCGGCTACCATCTTGGCAGATAGTGGAGAAGGTATTACCGGTATAAAAAGATTGGGAGGTTGGAAATCGACAGCCGTGGCTGAGGGGTATTTAGAAGAATCAACGGAAATGTGGCGAAAAATGTTCTAGCAAAATATTATCCACCGACAAAGAAGATGCATATGGGGCTACTTCTTCCAACAACAATTTTGTCACCACAACCAGTCTCTCAACACAAGAACTTGAGGCAGTAATAACCAAAAAACCTAATAGCATCAGCGATCAACTTACAGAATGCATCGAATTGCCAATTTACTATTAATATTAATCATAAGTAGTAGAATAGATTGTAGTTTCTCTTTATGCTTTAATAAAAATTAATAAAATTTCAATAATAATGTTGTTTCTTCATTTTTACATGTTCCGCAGGCTCGTAGAAAAAATAGCGTTTCTCTAACTCGTGCGGAAAAGACATTTTTCTTCGATCGTGGTAAAAGTGACACTATTTTGAGCTGTTTTCTATGCGCAAAGCTCAACATTCCAGAATAGTGTGCAGTTGCTAAGCTTTTAGAAAATAACAGTGCGGAAATATTCTTACCGCACTGCTGTAGCGTGCGGTATTGTTACAAATGGATTATTTCAATAATATTAAACAAATTATGGTTTTAATTTTCATAATTGTTGTTCATATTCACATTTATTGTCAATCCAGCAACATACGCCATCAGTAAATTCTCAGAAAATGATACACTGTTGTTTTTTCTGCAAGAATCCATAAAGCGTTGGTACGCAAGTTTATACTTTTCTCTGGATTTCGCCGCAAGTAAATTAAGTGAAGCCGCGTTCGCGCTTCTTCTTTAGGCGGCGTGCAAGGTAACAAATAATCACTATCGGTGTTCATGTTCACTAATTCTTTTTTAATTCCTTATAAAATACAACGAATCAAACAAAACCGACTTTAAATTTATTTTACTTTTGTCATAATAAAGTAATTTCCATGGTTACCACTTCTATATTTCAATATGAACATAGAGAAACCTATTTAAACTTACTTGATTAGATCTTGAATGAAATATTTTTTAATCAATTTTTTGAATGTAAATCAACGATCGAAGAAAAAATGGTATGTATAATTCGTGGGAAAAGCATAATTATTCCCAAACTCCTGTGTTACTAGACTCGTCGTTACGCTCCTCGTCTGGTAATTATCATAGTCGTTTGGGAATATTATGCTTTTCCCACTAATTATACAATATACTATTTCCACACTTGATTGCTTGGCCGAACTCCGCTACGCGTCGTTCAGCCAACTGCAATCGCGTTCGGAAAAGTGGCACCTTCCGCACTAGTCAGGAAATATACTATTATTCAATTTAAATTTAAACTATTCTAAATCAATACAAATACCACAACAAAAGATATATTATATATGAATAAATATGTATATTTGATTTACTTTCGCCTGTGTTGAATATCTGCTTATTCATATCCTATTAGCAATAACGGGATATTTATATTTTTATCTCAAGGGACCTACAGTTCAACGCCGGTTCCAAATGCAAATGGGTTTGAATCTTCATTCCATTGCCCAATATATATATATATATATATATATATATATATATATATATATATATATATATATATATATATATATATATATATACAAATTTTTGAACCACGAAATTTTGTTTTATCAAATTTTCTAAGACTGTGGCCGTCATCAGTTCCTAGTTACTTGCTTTTCAGTCCAATATCAGCGTTCTGGTATGCTATTATAACCACATGAACCCTCACTCACGTTATGTAGACAACAATGAAAAATAAATTACTTAATTATTCGATTTGAGGATTTGTGTTTAAAATGGCATAACTCGTTATTTCGACTATGTTCAACAATCGAGTTATAACCCTTTAAAGTTCATAATCGATTGTACACCCTGTATAGGACGTGGAAGTTTATTCTAATTTATTATTAATTTCTATTGTAAAATTACACTGTACATTTTGCTCAATCCGTAATAAATCTTCTTGAAACACTTACTTATTTTGATCAACCAGTCCAACCCACAACATTAATTGTTTTCTAGAATACATCTATTCTAGCAGAAAATGAATATTGTGGGTTGGACTCGCAATAATCGGTTGAAATAATTTCCTTTTTCGTGGTTAACCACTAACTAATTTAATTTTGTATGCATTGATGAAATATTTTAGAATTGATTATTATTATTGGAACTTCGTTTTGTGTTAAGGTTCCAGATTTTGCAGTATATATATCTTCATAACCATTCTATTGAATCATTCATAATTGGAAACAAATATGTATTTTTTGAACATTGAAAAATGTGAATATTTAAAGTAGAGTTACTTAATTTTACAAGATATTTCAAACATTCCTCTATGTCTCTCGTATTAGGAGAATAACCAATTATAAATCATATTTATTTCTACGAAAGCACAATAAAACTTACCTTAGTAAGAATCTCTGTGAATTTAGTTAATTTCTTTATTTCGACTAGGTTCAGCCATGTGATGTCCAATATCCAGCGAAAGGGCTTTGGGGCTACGGCATTCAGGTCCAGAGAGGCTCCTCCTTTGATGAATGCCATGAATTCTTCGTGAGAAATAACATTCTTGTGCAAATCTATCTTCATCGCCATCATTAAAGTAAATAAGGCTTTATGCTTTTCGTAGAGACTTCGTTGGGTAAAGGCCCATACCTGAATTAGCATATTCGGAGTGAGACAATATATATATATATATATATATATATATATATATATATATATATATATATATATATATATATATATATATATATATATTTATATATACATATATATTTATATATACATATATATAATATGATCCGACTAAGTGAATTTTAAAAAATTATTCTGGAAAAAATTGCACTTCCGGTTTTGCCGGAAGTGATATCAACTTCGTTATTTCAAATGGAATACCCTGTATATCTTTTTATTTTCGAATTTCTTATGTAATTTATAATAAAATTGTCATTACACTCTCTATACCTAAAATGAACAGTTTTCGAGTTATCCATTTTTTTCGTAAAATTTTGACAGTTGCGTCTTCAACAAAAACAGGCTATAACTTCTTTGTTAGTAGGTCTATTGGTATGCGGTTCGGATTTTTGTAACCTTGGAACATTGTTTTATTTTTTCCTTGTCAAAATTTTCCATATTTCTAACTAATTACTTGATAAAATCTGGGGTGAAGTCGACAAATTTTAAACGTTAATAACTTTCTTATTTCTGATGGAATGCTATGTATATTTTTGCATTGTTAAATTTGCTATTGAATAACCTTTAGATTTGTATAACCATTCCTTATACCTAAAGTTAATGATAACAAAGATATTTCACAATTTTGTAATAATTTATTTATCAATACACCTGAGAAAACGTCTTTTTGACGTATCCATGGATACCAATAACAGAAATTATTCAAAATCTAATTGTATCACCTTTTTTAGTATTTGTTCAGTTAATGAAATGGATTTTACAAGACAAGAAATGATAAATATGGTTGACTGTATTGAAGATGCGGATCGAAATGTTCTGCTCGCTAGTAGAATTTATTATCAAACTACGTTTTGTGATTCTGTTATTAATAAGCATTGATTTCTATCTGCCTGTATAACGTTGAAATGTATTATTTGGAGTAACTGTTGGATTATGTGAATGTACTCCTTTTGACCAAAATGATAATGTCAAACTTGACATTGTAAATTGACATCAGTCTACTACAAACATAATTATGTTGTTTAAACAACAATAATTATTGAATATTAACGTCTTAGAATTACTATTTTGTCAATATCTTCTCGGATATCAGCATTAGGTGCTATAAACCTAATGAACAGAAAAGGTAACACAATCAAATTTTATACAATTTTTGTGATTGGTGGCCATGGATAAGTCAAAATAACTCGCTATTCGATTTCTCAGGTCTATTGTTATATAAATTATTAAAAAATTGTGAAATATCTTTGTTATTATTAATTTTAGGTATAGGGCATGGTTACACAAATCGAAAGGTAATTTAATAGCAAATTTAATAATGCAAAAATATACATAGCATTCCATTAGAAATGGAAAAGTTATTAACGTTTAAAATTTGCCAACTTCACCCTAGATTTTATCAAGTAAGTAGTTAGAAATATGAAAAATTTTGACAAAGAATAAATAAAACAATATTTCAAGGTTACAAAAATCCAGACCGCATTCCGATAGACCTACTAACAAAGAAGTAATAGCCTATTTTTGTAGAAAACGCATTTGTCAAAATTTTTCGAAAAAAATGAATAACTCGAAAATGTTCATTTCAGGTATAAAGAGTGGTATGACAATTTCATTATAAATTACATAAGAAATTCGAAAATCAAAGGATATACAGGGTATTCCATTTGAAATGACAAAGTTGATATCACTTCCGGCAAAACCGGAAGTGCAATTTTTTTCAAAATAATTTTGAAAAATAGACTCAGTCAGATTATATTTACCTTGAAAATTTGAAAATTTCAAATCGATATCTTCAATGACAAAAAAATTATGGACCGATTACGTAGCTCTAGGTACCCTGTATATACATATGTATATGTATATATATATATATATATATATATATATATATATATATATATATATATATATATATATATATATATATATATATATATATATATATATATTATATATATATATATATATATATATATATATATATATATATATATATATATATATATATATATATATATATATATATATATATAAACCACTGGAAATTACTTCAATTATTTGCAATGGTCATCTCGATGTTTTTGAGATTCTCCGTTTCAAGGATGAGTCGAGTTGTCTCAACATCATTAGCCAGTTCCATAGGGAAATCATGAAATTAATTTCGATTTGTCAGGTAATTATTTTTTTCAAAATAATTTTGAAAAATAGACTTAGTCAGATCATATTTACCTTGAAAATTTGAAAATTTCAAATCGATATCTTCAATGACAAAAAAATTATGGACCGATTACGTAGCTCTGGGTACCCTGTATATACATATGTATATGTATATATATATATATATACATATATATATATATATATATATATATATATATATATATATATATATACACATATAAATATATAAAAAATATATAATATAATATTAAAAAAAAAAACATTTATACATATATATATATATATATATATATATATATATATATATATATATATATATATATATATATTATATATATATATATATAAACCACTGGAAATTACTTCAATTATTTGCAATGGTCATCTCGATGTTTTTGAGATTCTCCGTTTCAAGGATGAGTCGAGTTGTCTCAACATCATTAGCCAGTTCCATAGGGAAATCATGATATTAATTTCGATTTGTCAGGTAATTATCTTGGCTTTTTTCCGTTTTATATTTTTATATATGTTAGACTTAGATACAATTTATTCCACTTTTTTAGTACACTTCATACCTCTCTATAAATATCGATAATGTGGGGAGTCACTCTGGCAGCGTGCTTGAGTAAATAAATATAAACAACGTCACCTCATTTTAGTACTGTTCTGTATTTTGAGTATTTTGTGATGTTCTCAGACTACTGGTGTGGAAACTTGAAAATTCTGATGGAGGACGCAGTGGAGTGTTCATGAACTCGGTACTTCGTTCGATCGTTCAGAACGTTAATTGGAGGGTTATTGAATTGTGATACTTTGACGTGAATTTCTTTGAGTGGTACACCCAAAATAATATAGAATGTTTTTAAAGTCTATTGAAATCCCTTAAAAATCATATACAGTGTTCTCAGATATACCTACCTAAATATTCAGGTTTTCAAACTGATTTGAAAAATTGTATAAAAATCAGTTTATTTTGGCGTATTCGAATTAGTCAATCATCGTTCATGTGATTGTAGAGATTTGGGAATTAATGCGTGAATAATAAAACAATTGCTCCTTAATTTACTAGTGTAACTTGAGAAGTTGAGAATTTAATCTAAATGAAGTTTTAATGAACGGATATGATTCATGGACGATGTGACAAAATTATATTAAGAACATAAAGAAAGTTCTTCGAAATGTACTCTTATTACCAATCAATTAACAAGAGAAACTGAGGACTGCTACAAAATAATTTCATTTGTTATGGGTCAAAATCAAAAGCGAAATGATATATTCACCTTAGTTTGTTACTAAAAATAAATATTATCATCATAAATTAATAAGGGATGAAAAATAAAAAAAAATTTTCGGTACGTACATCCAATAACAAAAACAGCAAATGAAGCAAACACAATAACATTTTAATATAAAACAAAAATTGTCACAATAATCGTTCAAGATAACAACCGCTTTTTTTATAAACATTTTGAAATACGGATATCTGTGGGTAGATTTGTAGCCCTCCTCATTTCAAAAACATGTAGTTCTTCAGCATCATTGATTACTCGTTGGTGCAGGTCTTGTTTACTTTGACTGGATTCATGAACAGTTTTCTTTTAAAATAACGCCCAACGTAAAAAACAAATGCTGTGAGATAGGGTTGTTGGTTTTGACCCATAAAAATTTTTTTGTAATTCGACGATGAAATAATTTTATAATCCATGAAAGTCTAGACATTGGTTGTTAATCGGGTTGCATTTCACGGAGCATGTGTTTGCTATGATTTTTTTACATTGTCCGTGAATCATTAGTTCATCAAAAGTTCAGTAGAGTTTTTCTGAAATAACAACTAATTAACGCGTACCTGAACGTTTTATATTTTTATCTACTCCAGTGAGTAAAGAAGCTCTTACCGCACGCATTTTGAGTGAGTTAAGATCTTCTCAACTCACGCATTTTTATTACCGCACTCTTTCTTTAGATGACTACCAAAATAAAATAAAAAGTTTTTAAAACATTTATTTTGCAATACCTATTAAATACAAGTTTAATAAACTACCTATTCTATTAATAAATTCAATATTAGTAGGAATACTTTCCGAATCGCTCATTTTAGATTACAATTTTTGAAACTTGACTTTAAAGTGACATCAATATTATTTAATATCAAATTGACATTGCCATGCATGTTTCAGGTACTTATTTGAACAAAGGTATTAAGGTAAAATTAATTATAATAAAAATGGATCGTATAAAAATAAGTATCCCGGTTAGGAGTAGATAAAATATACTACAATACACGCGAGTTAACCCCATTAAGACACTATGGTTACAAAACTCGTGCTACGCACTCGTTGTGCAACTTTCACACGCGTATCTTAATGATGCTGTTAACTCACTTGTATCGTAAATAACTAATATAGCACTGAATGTCAAAGTTTTAGAATCAAAGGTTGCATGACTGCATAATACAAATACCCCCAAAATAATCCAATATTTATTAAACTTGCTTTTATCTCGGAAACCTAACTATTTAGTTATAGGAATCATTTCAATGAGGTTTTGAATTACCTTTCAGATTATTCAATAATACATTGAGTTTTTCATCTCAAATATTCACTTCTAGCAATTTTTGAAGAAAAATTACGATTTTTAAACGAATACCTTCACCAATGGAACAAGGCATTGGTTAACTTCTTTTCAAATTTTTTTCAACGAATACAAAGAACGCTTTAACAAATATTCAACTGGAGTTTTTTTTTCCATTCCCTACTCGGTAATAACTTCACTATGAATCTGATTTATGGGAGGCAAGTACGTTTCATCCCCCTAGGGCAGTAAGATAAATATACTGCATGTGTGACAGATTCAAAATCCTAGTGTATATTGACAGGATTGACTGATTTCTAAACAAATAATGTGTCAGTATCAATTGGATTTTTGAAATGGTTATATGATTGAAAAACAAATTTTTTTGAGAGAATTGGAGTAGACAACGTCCTCAACTGAAAGTAATTTAAATTACGTTTCAATTTTCTTTCCACTAAGAACAAAATTGTATGAGACGTCGGGCCTTCCTTCACAATTTATTCAGGCTTAGGACTGTTCAAAACTTGTTTTCATGATTAAAGGCTAAGGACACATTAGTAATAACAATAAAACAGAAGAGACACAAAACAACTTGAATTTCAAGTTTAGCCACAAACAGTTGTAATGTTTACACAACTAGCAGGAAGGTGAACTGAACGTTGTTCAGTGTCAATTGAGTATGATTGTTGATATCTTTTATATTAATTTATAAACAACTAAAACTGTCTACTAGGCTGAGGCCGGTACTTTGGCAAATCATATATGAACAAGAGGAGAACTCTTCAATGGAATTTAGAATAGTGAAAACACTCTGACCGTTCGCTATGAGCGACGAATGTTTTTTATTAGTGAATGAAGTTCAATTGTTGTGATATCAGCTGTCTCTTATTATTTAACCACAAAGACCAACACTACAAGGCGATCCTGGCAGGAACGCCATATAATCTTTACACAACTAGCAGGATCGCCATGTAATGTTTACACAACTAGCAGGATTGCCATGTAATATTCACACAACTAGCAGGATCGCCATGCAATGTTGGTCCTTGGTTAAATAATAAGAGAGAGAGCTTATCACAACACTTGGAATTTATTCATTTATAAAATATTTTCGTTGCTCATAGCGAACAGTCAGAGTGTTCTCACTATTTGAGATTCCATTGTAGAGTTCTCCTCTTGTTTATAAATGATTTTCCGTAGTACCAGCCTTGGCCTAGAAAACAGTTATTTATAAGCTAATATAAAATATTTCAGCAATCCTACTTAATTGACAATGATCTACTTCCAGTACACAGCTCACAAATGCTCAAAATATATTTTACTATTCTCGATATATTTATTTGATCTGATTTCGGTAGAAAAAACAGCTGTTTCAATTGCAGAGTTGAACAAGTTTCTAATGGCATTTCTTATTGTTTCATATTTTCCCTTGTTGTTGGTTCTTTTGAAAAAACAGGTATTTCATACTACCCCATAGGAAGAAATACTTTTTCTTCTAATAACACCGATTCGGATATTGCTCGACTGACGTACGTTTTAGTTATAAAGCGCCAGAAAAGCATCAAGGTAGATAAACATCATCTAAAAGTTCAAAAATTTCAAATACATTTTTCGGTCATTAATTATCCTTTCACGATTCTACCACATACGTTAAAACTCCAGCCGTTATTATGTTCTACTTGTTGCATCCAATATGGACTTTGTTAGGATAGGCACTGCATATTATGCAAAATTTACACATCCTGCGGTACTGAAACTTGCTTCATCCGTCCACAATTTTTTTTATTTTTAACTCAAGGGACCTACAGTTTAACGCCAGTTCCGAACAGCCAATGGGCTTGTAAACTATGTACATTACCCATCAATTTTTAATCAAATACAACCACTACATTCCGGACATACACAACACCTAGTGTTGCCTCTCGACGAGACGAGACGAGACGAGAAAAGGCTTTCTCTCGTCTCGTCTCGTTAGACGAGAAAAAATGTGACTCTCGTCTCGACGAGAGTCCGTTTCTCTCACTCGAGAGAACCTTTCTCTTGTCTCGTCTCGTCTCGATCCTTTAAAAAAATATATTAAATCCCTATGTATTTCACTAGAGCTTGCTCCCTCCAAACCTTTTTCATGGGTACGACACTGAAATGAACTTTTCTCCTAAAGAATGTATATAATTTTCTACCTTTCCAACATAAAAAAAATTTCTATACGATAAAAAACCTGGCAAACTGTTACATCTAAAGCAAGTAAACATACATAATTATAATAATTAATTGGAGGTAATAAATAACTCCTATTATCTAATGCCTGGACACTAGAGGGAGGAAAAATAAATTTTATAATAAAAACCAAAAATGTGTATTGAGGTAAAGGGAGACTTTTCTTCCCTAACGGAGGAGGGGGAAAAAGTGCCATTTTTCTTCCTTGTATGCAGGTGAAAAATGTAACTTTTAACGTTAAACAGTTAAACGGTCAATAATGGATATTTAAAGTTAATAGTAAAAAAAATATTATTTTCAATAATTACAAGAATTTATTGTATTTTGGTATATTGTAACATAGTTACAAATGCGAATGAAATTATTAAAAGTAAGAACCTAAATAATTTAATAAAACAATGAAATGGGGAAAAAAACCTATTTGTGTATTAATTGTATCATTTAAGAATATATACTTATATATAATTATTTCAGTAACGTCAGGACTAGTCCTTTTTCTAACCTAATGTAAACACCATGCTAGATAGTAAATGACAAAGATTGTTATGTCACTATCAACGATAACTGAAAGAAGTATACTTTTTTATATATTATGTTTTATTGAAAAAATATTATGTATTAATTACTTTTAAATGTATACCTTTTATTAGTCGATTCAATCAATGTATGATAAAAAAATTAAATATAAATATTTAAAATTCCTGCAAACTCCGAAACGTTTTTTTTAAAAGAATTCTCCTTGTACATAAGGTTCACGTAAAACTGAACATACATCATAAATAAGAAAAAGCGCCCCTTCCCTCCCTTCCAACCACGCTTGAGTTGGAAAATTTAACAGGGAAAGTTGGTAAAATAGTAATAAATTTAGTAAAAAAAGAAACGAGAGAACTTTTCATTATTATTTTTTTGGCCAGTTGGCATTTTAATAATATAGGATTTTCATAATATGAGATGGCATTTCCATAATGCAAGTCGGGAATTGGTATCTTCTCCTCCCCTAAAAACATTTTCGCGACGACCCTGAATGCTAGACTAACTTTTATGAAATAACATTTAAAATTCGGACATAAAAAGGTACCAATATACATTTGTGTATTCGTCATATAAAAATTTAGATAATATTAGTAGTTCCACATAATTTTGTCTCTTATAAACATGATGGAACGAACCATTGTATTTATGTAAATTCCTAGAAAAACCCAATCGGGGTAAACTTAACCATAAACTCATAAATCAGGATTGTTACCTATTGCCCGAGATCTAGATAAGCAATACAAGAATTGTTGAATAAGAGAGTATGGAATCAGGGTTATTATCGTTTTTCTTTAAAACTTTTAGTTATGATTTGTGTCTTATAGCGTGCGGTTGGTTATTTGTAAGAATTTAAACATGAAAAGAACAGGACAAACTTTTTTAAAATTTGGAGAACATTTAAGAGATCAAAGCGATAGTGATATTGAAATGAACGAGAGTGACAAAGATAAAAACTATATGCCTGTGCAAGAAATAGAAAGTGACATCGACATGTACGAAAATGATCAACCGAGTGATCATCCCTCAACCTCAAAATATAAATCAAAACAAGTTATGTAGACCTTGAAATTTACGTAAAATCCAAATGTATAATAATATACGGTATGTTTCTTATTTACTCAAAAATGCATTATTTAATTATTTTTCTGTTTTACCAGTCAGCAGAAAAAAAGCTATAAGTTTTACAGCCGTATTCACCATCTGCCGCTAACTTTTTAATAGGCTCTGTTGAGTGCGTAAAGGCGGCTACGCACCTAGCTGTCTACTGACACAAGCTTTTTGTACAATTATACATGAATGTGTGTATGGTAAAATACAGCAGAAGTCTTTGCGAGTTTTGACGTACACACCTTCATTTATAATATTGTACAAAAAGCTTGAAAAAGCATACTTGTCAAGTAGACGCTATATGTGTAGTCGCCTTTACGCATTTAACGGCCTGATAAAAAGTTAGCAGCTGATGGTGAATACGGCTGTTAGTTTGCCAATCGAAGATAGCAATAGTGCAAACTTAGTCACAACCTGTATATATTATTACTTTATACTACTAATAACTACCCGCTATAAATTTAAAATGGATAACGTAAAAACTGAGTACAATTTACACTGCTTATTTTCAAAGGATATTACGAGATGCATAATTTGATAAAAACTATAGGAAACATGACATAAATAACGGCTTAACTGTTTAATTTGTAAAATTGTAAAAAATGTTTGCGCGAGAGATCGAGAGAAACGAGAAATTCTCGACGAGAAAATATCGCTCTCGTCTCGTCGAGACGAGACGAGACGAGGGACGAGAATCTCTCGTCTCGGCGGCATCACTAACAACACCCAAGAGCAAGGTGGGACTTGAACCCACAATCCTCGGTTTACAAACGGTATAAGGCAATTCACCTTACCGCTGGTCTACCGAGGCCTCTATCCGTCCACAATATTAGTGAGAGAAAATTTGGATTTATCCCAATCATATTAAATAGCTAGTGTAAGTTGTTCAACATCATCATAATCTGTATCTTTTGATGGATGATATAAAACAATGTAGTAGGATAAATATTATTCACTTGAATATTATCGTGGACCATTGCATTTGGGAATGATTCAGGAAATATTGAAATCTAAGTTTGAAAAATGCATTGGTCCCTCCTTTTCTAACTATCACAGATACGAAAAAATGTGATATTACTCAAGCTATCAAACGAAGTTTTCAAATTTATAGATCACTGACCAACTTTCTGAGGTAACGTGAATTCTATGTTTCTTCATAGCAGTAACGATCCCGCCACCAACTTACGAAGTTAAAAATAATTTTTTTCAAATCATTCTGTTTTTGAGCACTTTATATACACCCATCCAAACGAAGTGTAATAGGTGCCATTTTAACCCGGTCCTGCAGTATGTAACGAACTTTGCCAACCAAATCTCATGAAACTTATATTGAATGTAATGAGTTAATTTACAGATATAATGTCTCACCTCTTTTGTTAAATATTCCATAATTATATTAATCCTCTCCATAGTGTCCGTATGCTTCTCAGATTTATTGATAGAATTATCGAAAAGATTGAGAAATTGCTTCAGCGAATTCTGATACATAATGTTCACGTTACTCATCTCAACAATCAAAAAGTATAAAATGGAACCTCTAGCAGCTACGGCTCTAAATTCTTCCCTAGCAACGTTTATTTTTTTCTCTGTCAAAGCCGATACAGATAACTTTTGATTAACCTCTTCTGATGTAGTTTTTGTTATCTGCAGAACGTTGATCAACTCTTCATCGTCAACCAAGGAACCTTTAGTTGAAGTCAGCCTACCCAATAGATTACTTTCCAGTTCTTTCATTTTTCGCTGATTCTGTATGACACTTTCGAAGAGAGCTACCCTTTCTTCTTCTAGATCTGATTTTTCCATCAATATTACCCTTCCCAAGAGCTGATCTCCTAAACCTATATAAAATATATTAGATATATGACAGTTATTCACGTTTGCTATTCAGAGGATTATTCAGAATGAATAGTTCAGTGTGTTATTTGTCTATATATATATAGCTGACTTCAAATTTTTATGTTCATATCCACCCTGCATGAAAATTTAGGATAAAGATAGATGACATAGCTAGGAATCGAATAGTTTCAGTTTGCACTTAGAAATCTTCCTCACAAAATAGAAAAAGCATGGAAGATAATTGAAAGGCTTTTTCTATTTTCGACTCATAGCAGAGTAAAGCGAGCACAGAAAGGAAGTTTATTTTCAAACAAATTTCAGAATCTTGTTGCAAGCTCATGCGGCAGTCTTGTTAGATGAGCCAAAATAGACCTAGGCGGCAGCATGAAGTACTTCGAAAAGTAGGACGATTCCATTTGTCATATGTTGTTAGTAAGACAGAAACACGCATGCGCTACATGACCTAACTATAGCTTGATGGAAGCATGCGATTCGTATTATAGCAGGCTATAGTTGCGTGTTGCGGTGCATACACGTCTCTATTTCCCTAACAATATTGATGCATCACCTTGACGACAAGATTTTGAAAGTTTTTTTGATACTCCTCGCGACTCCACAAGTTTCTCAATTCCTGAGAGGAAAAAAATGTTATTCAACAGATGCGGTTCTGTCCTGTTATGTCAATAACAAACAAAAAGCCTTTTCATTCTTCAATCTTCGATTTTTCCGGGCGAATATGTACTATGGATTCACTAAATTTTTATGCATTTCATATACAAGTGGTGTATTTGATGCAACCAGAAACACACAAAAAACTAATTATGTTTTGAAAAAACAAAAATTCCATTTGAGTTTCTTCTTTTACAATATTTGTTTCGAAGAAAATTTGAAGAATACATCCTAGTGAACTGAATTGAAGTTTAAAATCACCAAATGCTAATGAGAAGCCATTACAATGCAGTTTATGGATTGAATAATGAATTAAGTACAAGAAAATGGAGTTGATGTTATATCATTTTATATTTTTTCAGAGTTAGAATTAGTAAATATAGGTGATTAAAGAAATGTAGAGGACAATTGGAAAGACGAAAAATAGCCCTGGATATGATCCAGTATGTATATATTTACAGACTTAGCTTTTCAACTTACCCAACATGGTTACTGTGAAATCAATAATTGAAGTTTTTGCGCTGATTTCAGGCGAATAAGGTGGATTTGGTAATTTTGTAGTAATATACAACATGAAGCCTTTCAAGACATCACACTCTTTATCTCCGACGACAACTTTTTCTATTGATCCAGACTTAATGAAATTTTTTTCAAGAACGTTGTCCAGCACTGGATCAAGTTCAACATTGATGTCTTCTATCAAGAGGGGCCTTCCTGAATATTGAACAAGAAAATGAAACCATTTAAATTTCAAGAATAATTTATCTCCAATATTCCAGAAATATGAAAACTCATTTCGAAAGTAAGAGGTCCCGATAATCAGTTTTCCTCAAATATCTCGTGACCTATTGTTCGGAGTTCAATAGAGGCCATCACAAAAATTATTTATCGTGCAATTATCTACAAAAAATGAATTGTTTATGTTTCTGTAAGATCAACTGTTTTTGGAGTGGAGCGCTGGAAAAGCGACTAGAATGCATTCCCATACGGTATTGTATACCGTATTGGGATCTGACATGTCAGCTGTCGAACTCTAGCGGCCAGATGGATGAAGTTTTTATTTTCAACGTCTACATATGCAATTGCATGTCAAGTTTCTGATTTCTTACAAATCGAGGTCGCAGAAGGTGAATAATGGAAAGTGTTAATTTTGCGAAACGTAGAATCAGCAAGTCTAGAGAGTGTTGTGGCGTGAAAATTTGTAATTCTGAAGCATATACAAATGCAAGTATTAGCTTTCATCGGTTTCCGAAGCCAAAAAAATATTTTGTATTGAGAGAATAATTTTGGAGAAAAGGAAAAGATTGATTTATTGAATGTATGGAAAATCAATCTGAAAAAGAATCACACAACTCCTAGAATAACGTTGTGTTCTTTGCATTTTACAAAAGAAAATCACATTCTTCCAGGTAATTAAGCCCTATGATTGAAACTTAAATTAGTTCCCTTGAATAATGAAAATTCCAGATGCTGCAGCCAAAACATTTAAAATTGTTGGATCTATGTTGCCTGGAAATTTATTGGTATTATCAGAAGAAATTTTTACAGTGATTATGTGGTACGATAAATATATCTTCTCCGATCTTAGAAGATGACAAATTCATGAAAGATTGAGTGAAAAGATGGAGTAATAAATTTATGTATATGATGCTTTTTAGATTGAAGTTAGTTATAAGAAGAATACACACGGAATGAAAAAGTTTTTCTTTGTATAGTTACCTATTCATTATTATTAATACATCTTGATTTGCATTATGGTGTTTTATTATGAAATCCACATTTGATTGAATGAAACATTATGATTTCTCATTGAATCCATGTATACACTAAATGAACGTTTTTCGTGAAATTTGGAATATATTTTGCCCAAAGTTCTTCAGAAATAATTAGGTTATTTGAAAAATGTGAAAAAAATCATCAATAATAAGTTCTGAAATACGTTAATTGATAATTGCCCATCATATCTGGCCGATTATAAAGTTCCTGCATAAAAAAGGTCGAATTAATAGATTCATATCACTTAAACAAATACAATTGATTCAGATTATGTATTTTCCACTTCAAATTAAATCAAATCAAAATAAATAAGCAAAAAGCAGTAAAATTCACGATACCAGGCCTCGAATTCTCTTCATTTTTTCCACATTGTTTTATGAATTTGGATCTTTCCAGCCTATATTTTCGCTGGAGTAAATTTTCACTCACATAAAGCTTCACTCTTTCGCTCAAAACTAACATTGTTATATGAAAAACTCAAGAAACTTTCAAATCTCTCATATAATTCGTGTTGAAAGTTGGTTTTGAGACGCCATGTTTTGACGTTTCACCTAAGCTCCACCTCCATGTCAGATCCCAATACCAAGGCGTAAACTGTATTTCACTCATGTTTTTAAGTATATCAAAATCTTTCATCGGATTCTCGGGTATTCCATGAAAAATATATTTGTATTATAGAGGTTACGAAATTTAGTAAAATCTACTATACAATATAATAAACGACCTCCAGAGACATATGTTTCGTATTTTATTGTTCCGAGACCCGCCCTTTTATTGGGATCTGACATGTCAGCTGGTGAACTCTGGCGGCCAGATGGATGAAGTTTTTATTTTCAACGTCAACATATGCAATTGCATGACAAGTTTTTGATTTCTTACAAATGAGGTCGCAAAAGGTTGTCATAGAAAAAACTCAAGAAACTTTCAAATCTCTCATATAATTCGTGTTGAAACTTGGTTTTGAGACGCCATGTTTTGACGTTATCACCTAAGCTCCGTCTCCATGTCAGATCCCAATACCTATTACAGCCTGTCGAACTCAGTCGGACTGTGTTTAGCACAATCTATTTCTTGAGTGATACAGGTGATGATAATATTGAATACTTGAATACTATGACTTCTGTGAATGTTCAACAGGATATGTATCGAGTGTGTCATCAAATACAAACCTGGCTAGGAAAAGAAATTGATCCACAACTATAATTGTGGGATTGAGAGTTGAAAAATAACATACTTCAGTACCTACTTCACTAAAATTTCAACCCGATGATCTACTGGAAACATATTTTTGTAATTGTATAAAAGGTTGTGGCGGGAAAAATGTGGATGCAGAAAAATGGGTTTGAGATGCTCAAAAGTTTGTGGATATTGCCGTGGCTAGTCATGCTTGAACGCGAAATCAAATAATGATGAAGATGTCGACTTAAGTATAGCAATAAATCTATTCGATATTTTGTCAGAAACTTTCAATGATATAGAAACTGAGAATATCGACAATGAATGAATGAAAAATTTATATTCAAGAGAAAATAAATTTCTACACTCTTAAATAAAAGCTCTTTTTATTACATATCATGCATTATGACTACTGGAAAAACAATTTAAAAATAAACGCGCCTTGCATTCTACTTCGAGGGTGGTACGGAAACGAGTGCACCATAATAATCACAATGCAGACAGCGCTCAAATCCAACAACGACTGATCTAACAGGAAAATGAAAAAGGCATTTTTGGTAGACAATTGTACGATTAACCTCCCGTCGAGCGCACCTAGTTTTGAAACAAGATCGGGCGCAATGTATCTAACAGATCAGTAGCAATTTTAAGGCAACAAAAGCTCAAATAAGCACAAAATATAATACTTATTATTTTTTATTACAAAATTATTGCAACAAAAGAATAATACAAACATTAAAAACAACAAAAAATATTCTCTAAGTAAAAATAAAATAAATACATATGTTATTTTCTGTGAAAAACTCGGGGATTCTGGGGATATCCCTTGATTCCTCTGAAGATTGGCATATTTGTTGATTTTCAACATTCTTTAGATATAAAGATCTCAATTTCGTTTGCATTGATCAAGGAATGCCTTCACTACTCAAACTTCTCCTTTTTAATTGCTCTGATGCTAATTCTGTGACCAGCTCTCTCAGAAATAAACGTCTTCTTTTGATTGTTTGTCCATTTCTTACAAGAACTGCCTGAGAATTTATACCTGCCATATTCACCATCGAAAAGAATATGACCATGGGCCACCGCTTTATATTACGGGCAACATTATAAGATGCACACATACGACACTAAGGTAGCATCATTATAGAAACCAAACAGACTAGGTACTTGTTTTTGGTCTGTTTTTCGTGGCTACGAATTCAATGGGAATTAGCCTTTTTTTATGGTACCCACGAATGACAATTTTTTTTCTTTAAATAGATAAATAATCTCATTCTACGTCAGTAAACCAATTATCGGCCGTAATTTTCCTTCCAGTGTTATATATAGGTGTTGCGAGCCGTTTTACAACATCCGAAGGCTTGTTGCTAATACTATACTCTCCTTCTGGCTGTTTTCCACTGTAAATTTCCAAATTATAAGTATAAAAATGGCGTGCATCTACTAGTGCATATATTTTTTTCCATAGTTAGCAGGCTTAGACGGAATATATTGCCTGAAACGGCAATTACCACGAAAAGCTTCCAGTTTTTCATCAATTGTTGCGTTTTGGCCAAAAGAATGATTTTGCTTACAATTTCCTGCAAATATTGTGAAAAGTTCACGAACCGGAGCAGGAATGTATCCACTTTTTCTTTCTTCTCGGGTGTAATAGTCGTCAAATCTCAAACAGTTTATCAGACATTTGAACCTTTTTATTGACATTACAAGACGAAAAAACTCTACACCGTGTCCATCTGTTGACCAAATCTCTTCTAAAGATTGCTTGTTACTATGTTGTACACCGGTAAGATATAGCAGAGCAATGAAGGCCTTCATCTCAATTTTATCTGTTATTTTTGCATCACGCTAACGACGAAATTTATGAGCTATTGATTCTATCTTTTGATTGGTCCAAGTAACAACTAAATCGAGTATGTCATCTGCTAAAAAGCATCTCCAAGCATCAATAGGGGATTTGGCTTCTCGAGCTATACCACGGACTCCTGCAAGCTGAGTTAAAATATTGTGAGAACGAGTTTTTGAATGCTCTATTCGCTTCGACCTTTTAGTAAACGTGACCTTGCCAATAAAGAAGTCCTGGTGCTCATCCTCTTCGTTTGAAGGCTCTGCTGACTCTTCAGAATCGGAGTTCTCTATTCTTGTCTCAATTTCATCTTCATTTTCAATTTCACTCTCGGATTCCGAAAATTCATAATTCTCTACACCGGCACAGTCTTCATCGTCATCCAACATACTTAAGAGCATTACTTGATCTCTGGGATCCTCTGCATTATACATTTTTTCATATTTTGGAGCCATTATCTCAGGTAAATCTGAGACAATTTGCAGAGTGTAACAATATCGGGCGCAGGTATCTAGCAGATCTACTTGATCAATTCGGCAAGACAAAAATTCTGAGTAAAAGAAAATTTATACCTACCAATAAGTTCAATAAATATTTCGGAAAAAATAAAAGAAACAATAATTTTTCACAGTTTAAATTTGTATCGTTTTCAGGCGTAGCGATCTAGGAGATCTTTTTCCCGAAAACTGTTGCAACGTTCACACAAGAATGTCGTATGGTACACTGATCGAATACACACATCGAAGTGGTAGAATACCCAGGAGGACAACTCAGCGACGTTGTGCGATTTATAATTAATTCTGAAATACTTGGTGTTGCGCCTCTCAGATCAGATGCGCCCGACGGAAGGTTAAAAATTTTTATGCTAACCTCCATTGACCTTTTGACCTTTGTACATTTTTTAGCTGGCGCGATATCAATGTCAATTTTTCACCTATTCATCAAAGTGTCGTGATGAAGGTGTGTACTCACTAGGAATTTTTCCGCAGATTGGTGCTTAAACCTTCTAAAGTTACTGCATTAATTGACGGGTTGTTATAGTTATGAAAATTTTTTTTTTATTATATATTATATTCCAATAATATTAACCACTAGAACTTATTGTTTATACAATATCAATACACTTCACATAAGGAAGATTGATCAGTTCTCAGTTAAACCACTTATTTATAAGTGATAAATTCATCACTCCGATTTGACACAAGTGAGCAAAAAATAACTAAAAGTTGTTTGCAGAATAGATTCAGAGCTCAAGTTTCACAAATTATCGATGAAGTAACTAAAAAATATTTTAGATTCTCACCATACTCACGAAAGCATCTTCAAATCCTTTTTGAATATTTTCTTGGTAGGCTAGCAACCCAAAATATTGTTGAAAATGTTTCGTGAAACCTGTACCATGTATTTTCTATGAATTTATTTTTTCATCTTTGATACAGTTAACCATGCTTCAATAAGTAATTAGCAAAATATTAATCAGGCATGTTGAGTAAATGCACCATTGAGAAAATTAGTTTACTGATTGTAAAACAAGCATTCTACGAATGCTTCATTTATTCTCACCTAGAGACAAGCAATCTTCCAAGTGAGTCCTGAAGTATTTATGATTCAAGGTAGTTATCTGCAAGTTGTTGAATCCCTCTTTATTCTTAATCCACATCTTGCCTTGCGTCTGAGGGTCTATTAACAAAGGGTAAGAACGCGACTTTGTGACTATGAGAGCATTTTGGATTGAAAGCTCGTCGTTCGGTAGACCCTGTGGAAAATAGTCAGTTTTAAATTTATTGCTCTACTATAGGTATATCAAAATATCTAGTCTCGAAGGTATTTTGCTGATTCAAAATATTTTGAATTTAAAGCTAGACATATATAGCTGATGCAGGCAATAGTCCGTATTTATAAAAATAAAGAATGTACTTTCAAGTAAAAGGTAGAAGCAAAAGCTAGAAGTAAAACGTTTTGCTTCAATTCGTATTCATAATCTCCACCTTTTCCTTGCAAGGAAATGCTCCGGATAAATAAAGTAAAGAGTTCAGCCATTTCGACAGGCTGACGTCAGTTGCACATTACACGATTTCGTCCGTGCTGGAAAAAACTGTGGGAGTTTTTATTGTGATATGTGAGTTTTCATATTGGACGGTTTTAAAACGTTCAAAATCAACATTTTCATTTGTTCCGTTGAAAGGAAACCTGTCGCAGATGTAATTATGGATCGCGAACAAATAATTGCATTGCAGGTAATTCATCGTAATCGAAAAAAAAGGCGCAATCGTCTTCATGTGGGTTCATCCAATTAATGGGAGAATGAAATTTCTAAAGTTTCATCCCATAAAATAGGTTTTGCTTCAACAAGCGATATCAAAACTTCAGCGTCAAATTGATTCCATTTTCCTATGCAACTCGAATAAATAAACTGAAATTAAACACAAACAAGCGGTGCCCACTACAGACAACTCCTTCTCGAGACACCACTAAAAATCGTGCAATGTAAAAGAGTGCATTTGGTCAAGTAGGCCACTAAGCTGAAGAGACGATACGGTTTCCGTGTGGCTCAAGTGGCAATGGACGGCTGCAGCACAGCTAAAAACCTTGCTCGTACAATATACCGGCCATACTCTTCATCAGTCGACTGAGAAAAATATTCCGTGCGGTTTTTTCCCGCACGGACGAAATCTTGTGATGTGCAACTAGCGAGGAACTTGCAGTCAGTAATCAACGCGTTTGTGCTCTGCAATCATTTGTTTCATACTTAAAACTGTTGGCAAGTGAATTGGGATGACTGTTTTTCATAAATATTAATCTGAAATCGCTACGTTACCAAAAGCTACACAGTTTCAAGATCGTTTTTCATTTATTCATAGCTGTCTCAGGTTTTAAGATATCAAGATCAAATTTGAAATATAGGTTATTTCCTAGAGCTTACAGTATCCAGAATACCAGGTGATTGAAAGATTTTGCAGGGAGATTTTTTTTCAGGGGTCAAGCACTTTTTCGTACAATTTTTTTTGGTGTGCCACTGGTGGATTCTGAAATACTGAATTTTTCATTGTGGTAATGAATCTGTTTGTCTCATTCAATTTTCACGCACCTTCGACGGTTATCAAGAAGAATATTGAATAATTTTTAGCGATTCACTAGTTTAATTGAAATTTGTAACGAAATAAGGGAACTAATTATCACAATTGGAACAAAAAACGCTAGATATTTAGTTTTTGATCTAGATTATAATTTTCCTCAAATATTACCTAAAAAATTAGAAACCTCACAAAAATATTCCATTTTTCGTCGCGATAACGATCGCAGATGCATGAAAATTACCAGAGACAAACAGGTTCATAAACACAACACCAAATTCATTTTGTACTTCAAATTCATTTTGTACCCAAGTGAAGTACCCACCACAAAAAAGTTTATGTGGAAAAAAAACGCTCGACCCCTGAAAAAATTTTTTTTGTAGATGCTTACAGTTACCGGGCATGCTGGATAATGAGTCCTAAAACGTAACCTATTTCTCAAATTTGATACACACCAGAATCACCAGAGAGGTTATCGAGATAGAGAAAGCAAGAAGTTGTTTAAACACCCGAAATGATGCGCAGCGAATCTCAGCTATTTAGAAACCAGCATTAAGAACTCATGCCACACATCGTACACGTTCCAGTCAAGCAGCCAATCGCAAGGAGGAAGAGCAGGCGGAACCAGCAGGACCAATAACGCAAAGCTGGAGCCGCCGAGAACAACCAATTACAACGAAGCGCAACGAAGGAGAGGGATATATAAGGACGCAAACAACATTTCCACTCTGTTCAGTGTTCAGTTTATTCACTATGACCGAGAAGAGTTGCAGTTCGGATTTTGCCGAAACATCGAGCAAACTTCAACGTATCCATAGGTAAACTTTGGAAATTTGGCAATAAACTAAGATCGAATGGGGCAGGTTGGCTAAAATAGTTATACGTTAATGACACTTACGGTTATACCGGAAGTATGGGTCAACTTGCTTATTTCAAAGGGAACATCATATTTCTTATTACAGATTTCGATTTCATGCAATATTTCAACTAGACTTTATATAGCATGACAACCTGAGTCATACCGTTATTCATATAAAATTTTAATGCTAAAATGACGTTTGCTGATTCTGAAATGATAAATAACTTTTATTAATTTGAATAGTATTTCTATCTGAGAAATAGTAATTTCATGAGAGTTTTGAACTATTTTGGCAAATGTTCATACAGAATGTTAAAATTCAATAAATCTGTCAAAATTTTTTTAAATGGAACCTCTTGAATTTTATAAGTTTATTATAACAATGAAAGTGAAAGTAAATTTGTACGAAACTGTAAAACTCGGAAGTTTTTTAATATTCAGATGGATAATCTGTACACGGTAATTTTCTTACAATTTTCTCTGAATGCATCTAGGTAGCTACGATGGCGATGAAAACCAAAACTGTTATTATGACGCTGTCACTTACTTACACTAAAAAATTTTTAATAACAATGCCGGCGCGCTTAAATTATACAAATGAAGATTATTTAGATTCATTTATTATTTATGGCTAGTGTGTTAAAGTAATATCAAGAACATGTAACACATTTGCCATTCGTTTTCCTCAGAAATGGAAACCATCACAATAAGCCTTTGAAGAAATTTGGATCTTTTCATGCAGTAGTGGAAAGGAACTCATCGTAAACGATGAGAATATTCAGATTGTATAGAGAATTTCAAGAATTGGGCTATAATATCCTAATATGGCAATTTCAATGTTCTCATTGTTAATAAGAGGTTTACTTCTTTCCAGTACCTACTGCTTTAAAAGTTTCAAATTTCTTGAAATTTGCAGTAATTTCTTTAACGGTACATTGTGATGGATTCCATTTCTGAGGAAAGCGTTTGACATGTTGGTGAAATTACTTTATCACATTGTCCATAAATGATGAATAATTTTGAATAATCTTCATTTTTATGATTTGAGCGATATGGCATTGTTATTAATAATTTTTAACTAGTAAGTGACAGCGCTACAATAACAGCTTTTGGTTTTTATTGCCGTCATAGCCGCCCTTTTTATTTATGCATTATCTGATGAACTTTCGACGTACATCAATATGCGTTATTCTAATATGATGCACGGGTCAACCATAAAAACACTCTGATTATTATCATATACTGTCACACAAAAGTATTAATCAGAGATTCAATTAACAGCTTCATGAGCTTCAGCAATTGCCATAATATTGTGTTTTTCAAGTGAGTAAATTACTTTCAGCTCATGCTCCTACATATGACGGGGTTTTTCACTTTTGGAATAATTAAAAAAAAAAATTACATGATGAATAAAAACAAAACTTGAATTTACATACTACGTTTATTATCACGAACATTTTTGTGATAAGAAACATAGTAGGTAAATTCAAGTTTTGTTTTTGTTCATCATATAATTTTTCGTAAACTGATTCCTTTTGAATGAGGTTGAACTTTGAATATTATTAATGAAAAATTCTTCTAATTGTGTAATTGAGTTGGTGCAATTAATATTGGTGTTTTTTCAATCTTAGGAGACTTGTAACAGTAATTGAAAATTCAGTAGAAAATTCAAGCTATGATAATAGAGCGACTGAAAAACTCATCTAGCTTTCGATGTGAGACTTCCAAAATATGGAACAGATAGTAGAAATATTGAATTTTATTACATCAAACTTTCAGTGGTTTGTTCAAGGGCTTGCATTTTATCAAACAATATCGATAACTTTCAATAATTCATAATTCCTTATAGAAATAACTAATTAGAGGAATACGTGTTATTTGTTTTTTATATTAAAACAATGGTTAATAATAACAATTTACACGTTTATTTAAAGAAATAACGCATGACGCACGTTTCGGTGGAACTTCACCTTTCTTCAGTCAGATGCTAATCCATTATTTGTTTTTCATCACTTCACTCTTGAATATGGGGTTAATAGTTCTAGTTGTTCAAGTTATTCAAGAGTGAATGAAAAAACAGAGATATGGTTACCAATTTTTGTCAAGGAAGATAACTGGGTATTATTCACGTACTTTATAAGTATTTGAATAACTAACCTGAAGATTCCACTCGGAAATTGTAGCGCTTTCCACTAGCATGTTGATAATATTCAGCTGTCGAGTAAATGGAATCTGCCTGGACAACATTATATCCATCCACAGCTTCACAAGATTACTACGGAATTCTTGATTGTATGGACCACAGTACGAAAGGAAACCAGTTGCCAGTAGAGCGTCCCCTACTAATCGACCTGAGGAAATATTCAGTTCGATTCAATATCAATTTCGGTTTAAAAAATAATTAACGAAATATATTGCGGTAATAAGTAATATAATAGGTTCAAGTCTCCTTCAATCTAGTGAGCTTCTTAATCAGAAAATGGACCCTGGATGGACCTATGGTATATTTCTTGATTTATTAGGATTAAAGTTTAAACTTTATAATGAAACGTTACTTTATTTAAATTCCATTATTTTCAAATAATAAGGTAGGTTAAAAAAGAAAAGTCGGTCGACATGTTCCGAGTTATGATCTCAATATCAAGAATAACTACAGGATAGCATTACCATCTAATTTTATACAACATACAGTAGCAAAGGTGACCTGAAAAATAATTTGTTCTTTCACAAGGGGTAATGTACTGTTATGGGCAGAACTTATTTCGACAATTTCGCGAAGGTCAAGATGATTTCCTTCACCTGAATGCAACAATTAGGTTTTTTTGAAATCCATGAAATGATTAAATTTGATACCAAATTCGGAAAAGCCAGTGGTGTTTTTGTTTTGTAAAATTAACTTTTTCAACTCGAATGTTAAAATTCCAGTAGATAGCTATGTAGGTTCTGCAACGGAAGTCGGCTGTTTTGTGACCGGAAATTCAAACAGCCGCGGATGACATTTCTAAGCGAATGTCAGCCATTTTCTAGGATGACGAAACAAGTTAGTATGACAGATCACTGTTCAGGAATCTTTCTTCATTCAGAACCTCGCCAACAGAGGGCATTGCAATTGTACATATCATTTTTCACGAATTCCTCTTCATTCAGAAACTCGACAACAGATGGTGCTGCACTCATACAGATCACGGCTCAGGAATCAACCTCATTCAGAACCTCGTCAACAGAGTGCGTTGCAATCCTAGTTTATTCATAAATGACAATGTTTAAAGCATGACAGATCTGTGACTCAAATCCAATACAGTGGATCTATAATTCTCATTCTATTTTTTTAAATTCAAGATTAGTGAATGACAGAGGAGGCGATCTATTCGCTAGGCTATGAGAATACGTATGAGGTCCCTCGGGAGTCTTCATGGAGGCTCTTGAGACTCTTATAGGAATGTTCGAGGAACGCCTCCGTTATTTAACCTAACTTGTCGTTAGCTGACTAACAGATCACGGTTCAGGAATTTGGCTATTACTCTGAAGGAAGAAGATATAAAAACTAGGCCAGTACCATCGAAAGATTCCATGAAGCCATTCATTGTTTCTTTTCCAGATGAGAACGTAAGAAATATGGTACTGAATAAACGGAAAGAATTGGGTACCATGAACCTTACAGAAAGCTTTCGGAACATATATATATATATATATATATATATATATATATATATATATATATATATATATATATATATATATATATATATATATTTTATGAAAGGTTATATTGGGCACTCGGCAAAAGGAGGCTAGATTTAAATCAAACAACCATTGGTCATGAACATCTATATTTCGGTCCTAGATTGGGACCTTCATCAGGATGCTAGAAGTCAGAGAACTCAAAATAGTAACACAACAAATCAACTAAATTGTAAGTGGAAAAGCCACACAAAACTACAATTATAACGTTACTTACATGTGACAAGTTGTGAAAATAGAACGGCGAAAAACGAACGGTCCAAAGGGAGCATTCACAAACTTATTTAAAAACAAACAAAAGCATAATGATGGCAAGTATAAAAGGAGATATTAGATCTCTGGAACATGATAATCAACTAAAATTAACATCAAAAAAGACAGGCTTCAACATGGCCCAGTCAGGTTATGCAATGATTGACAATTAATGAAAATGGACAGTTATGACAGACCGACCACAGAAAAGCAAGAAAGAATAAGCACCAAAAACAGTGGTGACAAACAAAATGACAAACTAACTAAAAATCAACATAATAAAATTATACTTGGACTGAGCTGAAATTTAGATTGGCAAAAACCCTTATTAATGGAAAGAAGGTAACTGTAAATATTGCTAAGACTTTTTATAACAATTGATATTTCCAAATTAAGTAAAGTAGAAGTTACCTTCTTTCCGAGGGCAAATTGCCTTACTACTGCATTCCCTCCCTTAAGATTATCAATACACTTAATGTTCTGTACAATGTGTCGCGGGGTGACACCATGTGATCTGCATCTAAGTAGAAAATTCCTTCTGCAATTCGCCTTCGCCATTCTGGTGTTAAAGTTAGCCCATAAATTTGAGGTCCTTCCGGACTCCATTACCATAGGTGTTCTTGATATAAACCCATCTGAACTAATTATTCTTTCTACATGTTCTGTGGTCGGTCTGTCAAAACTGTCCATTTTCATTAATTGTCAATCATTGCATAACCTGACTGGGCCATGTTGAAGCCTGTCTTTTTTGATGTTAATTTTAGTTGATTATCATGTTCCAGAGATCTAATATCTCCTTTTATACTTGTCATAATTATGCTTTTGTTTGTTTTTAAATAAGTTTGTGAATGCTCCCTTTGGGCCGTTCGTTTTTCGCCGTTCTATTTCCACAACTTGTCACATGTAAGTAACGTTATAATTGTAGTTTTGTGTGGCTTTTCCACTTCTTACAAGTTAGTTGATTTGTTGTGTTACTATTTTGAGTTCTCTGACTTCTAGCATCCTGATGAAGGTCCCAATCTAGGACCGAAATATAGATGTTCATGACCAATGGTTGTTTGATTTAAATATAGCCTCCTTTTGCCGAGTGCCCAATATAACCTTTTATAAGTTAGAAGTTACGGCAATACTCCTTGTATTATATATATATATATATATATATATATATATATATATATATATATATATATATATTATATATATATATATATATATATATATATATATATATATATATATAATATATATATATATATATATATATATATATATATATATATATATATATATATATATACATATATATATATATATATATATATATATATATAATATATATATATATATATATATATATATATATATATATATATATATATATATATATATATATATATATATATATATTTATATATATATAATTATTTATTCGAATTGTTGTTGCCTGTGAACTATTTCTAATCTCTTGATAATTATTAGCAATAACAGGCTTGTTGAATCTTGAAAAACTCGATTTTATTATTTATTTTTTTACGTGGGTAAAGGTTTCTGTGGTTTCCCTTACCATCTAATAATAACAGATTTGAATGTTAATATTGGACTGAATAGCACGTAATAAATAACAAAGAACGGCCACAGCCGAAAAATTTCAGTGAAACATAGTAGTCTTTTTCTATTCTAATTTTTCAAATCAATAAATGTCAAAGAAATTTCAATTTTTTCAGAAGTTTTGATAAAGACACGAATGTCGTGGCGAAACGTCAACTTTTTAATAAAATCGAGTTTTTTAAGATTCAACAAGCCTGTTATTGCTAATAATTATCAAGAGATTATATATATATTATATATATATATATATATATATATATATATATATATATATATATATATATATATATATATATATATATATATATATATATATATATATATATATATATATATATATATATCAGTGGCGGCTCGTGAGGTTTTGGTTTGAGGAGGCTACAAGAGGTGTTAAAAATACACCATAGGCGAAAATTTTTAGGATTTCAAGGTCAACTGCCTTATAATTTAAAGAAAATCAAAGTAAAACAAGCACCCTAAGCTATTAATTTGTTTTCACTTTCGAGTGTCTACCTTGAGACCTACAACTCCTATTTACAATATTCACAGAAACTCTTCTCAGCCAATTAATCAATTCATCTATTCATCAAATTAGGTACCTACCTACCTACTTAACGAGTTTGTTAACAGCTAGTGAGAGCAAATAAAAAGTTATTACATATTTTTGAAGATTATCGGGATTCTGCGATCTTTAACGTTAGCAAAATGATCTATTAGCCATTAGTAACTACGATCACACTACGATTCAATTAATGCTGTCCAACGCATTCACTCGATGTCACTCGAAATTCTATAGTTGTGATTGGTCGACATTGTATGAGACTGGGTTCCTATCGGTGTTGCCATTTACATGTGTTTTGCGTTTCTATTGCAATGAAGTATTCATTCGGAGTATTTGCACCGTTGTTTGCTTTTCTGTGGCAGGCATAATGAACGTTGAGAATATACTTTTCTAAGCCTCCGCAGCGTTGCCACAAATCTTGAAATGAATGAAATGCAGTAAATGTAAATACCTTCCATCTTAATTAAAAAATTATATTATATAATGTAGGTTGAAACGAAGATAGGTGCATAAAATAATATGATTTTGATTAATATGAATATGCTGAATGCTGACTATTCAATATAATATATTAGTGATACACGGAATATTATTGAGGAGGAGGCTTAGCCTCCTTAGCCTCCATTGATTAGCCGCCCCTGATATATATACCTATATATATATATATATATATATATATATATATATATATATATATATATATATATATATATATATATATATATATATATATATATATATACATAAATGAAGATTTGTCAAGGGAAATCCAGGAACTGTTCAAAAAAGCTAAAGAACTCAAGTCTCCTGGATACAAGTATGTATGGGTTAAAGAAGGTAAAGTTTAATGTACAGCAAGTGATTTTTCAAAAACAATACATCTTACTAGGTGGAGCAAGTTGACCAATTGAGGAAGTAGACAGATTTAGTTTGATTGTTGTCACTTTGTAGTATTTTCAATGGATCAATTCATGGAGAATTTTGGGGCAGGGGTTGTTGATACGAAAGTTGTGGAGGACATTTCTAAATTAAATATTAGAGGGGGTGGTTGTTCTTTCACAATCTTGCATAATAATATTAGAAGTATGAACAGAAATTTTGATGAATTTAGTGTTTTGTTGTCTGGGTTGGAATATCCGGTTGACTGTATAATTTTATCTGCAACTTGGAGGGTTTGGGACCTTTACAATATGGAAGGCTATAAAATATTATCCAATAACAGCTCACTCAATCAAAATGATGGACAGATTATATACCTTAAAGATCATCTGGAATATCAATTTGAGGTAATATCCTTAAATAACTTGGTGATGTCAGTTCTGAATATAAATCATTTAGGAAAAAAGATTAGAAGAAATACTACTTACCTATCGATCTCCAAATTGTTCAGTACAGGATTTCAATGCTAACATGGAAGTTTTCTTGAATAACTGTAGAGACGTACATGATAATATGAGTATTTTCATAGGAGACTTTAATATTGATATATTGGAGAGAACGAAACATTCCGAGGACTATTTGAATTTGTTGAGTGCTTGTGGATACCTACTATTCAATGATTAATTGTTATACTCGGGTAACAGGGAATTCAAAAACATGTTCTTGAATACTCGTTTGAACCAAAACCTTTTTGTGCCTGCTGTAGTACAGACGGGAGTCACAGATCATTCTTCCATCTTTATGCAGTTTACTTCTAGATATAATATAGAAAATGTAGATGAAAAATCAATTTCAACTAAGAGTTACACTCCAAGGAACTGGGTGGCTACTGGGAGCGTCGGCAGGTGGCGGATAGCCAAACGACCTGCAGTGCTGGCTGTGCTATCCACAGACACGCTGCAGGCTACCACCGAATAACCAATAAGGTGGCGCTGACCGACCCTCCAATATAAAGTGTTATGCGAACCGTGCCTATGGATGCATGGCGGTGGGAGAGCACCGTCGTTAACGGAGCCTCGAGCATACCGGGTGACCTCCTCGAGTAATAGCCTTGCCACGCCGTGCGGGGCCCCGGCGTGGTCGACTTTTTAATTCCCTAGCTTTTCGTGAGAACTACATGGACAAGAAGGAAAACCCAAAATCACGGAAAGACACCGCAACCCAGGATGCTCAAGAGCGTCCTGGCACCTCTCGCACTCCGAGCTCTCCTCGGGAAGCAGAGAGGGAAAAACAAGCAAGAGAAGGAAAACGATCAGAAGGCAAGCACTCCAACTCTCCAGTAGCAATGGCTACCCCAGTAAAAGTTGCCCAGGTGAACACTCATCACGCTAAGGGGGCATCAGCCGACTTATCGAGGGTGTTTTCCAGGGCATACTTGGGAGTAGTATTGATCCAAGAACCTTGGGTCAACAGGGGGCAAATCAGAGGACTGCCGAACAGAGAAGGTGAGGTAATCTGGGATGTCAGATGTGACAAGCCCAGAGCTTGCATTATGATCAGAAACGATATTAATTATATCTGTCTTTCAGAATTTATGACGAGAGACCTAGTGCCGGTTCGGGCCAAGATCCGCACAGGGCACTCACCCCTCGACATAGAAATAGTCTCAGGATACTTTGCTGGAGACGGGCGAATACCACCAGAGGAAGTACAGAGGCTATCCGACTACTGCAGCAGGAGCAATCTACCCCTCCTGCTAGGCTGCGATGCAAACGCGCACAACACCATCTGGAGCAGCACGGACACCAATCAAAGAGGTGAGCAACTGCTAGAATTTATACACGCGGCTAACCTTAACGTACTTAATGTGGGATGTGTCCTCACCTTTGTAACTAGGGCTAGACAAGAAGTATTAGATTTAACGCTCGGCAGCCCGAGCATTAGTAGAATGGTGAGGAACTGGAGGGTTTCAGACGAACCATCTCTCTCCGACCACAGAATCATTATGTTCAACGTGGCAGGGCTTGTAACACAAACATCCTTCACTAGAAATCCTAGGAAAACAGATTGGGAAAAATACACCACCAATCTGAAATGTAACCTAGAACAGATCAAGTTCGACAGCAACAGTCATATCGAATTTGAGCAGGCCCTAGAAGAAGTTAATGGGGCAATCATGGATGCATACGAATCCAGCTGCCCGATAAAAGAAAATGAATCACACAGTAGCACCATTTGGTGGAACAACCACCTGTCAAATCTAAGATCCGAAGTCCGCACTCTATTCAACAAGGCAAAGCGGCACGGAGACTGGCAGAGATACACCGAAAGGCTGACAGAATATAATAAACAAATAAGGAAAGCCGAAAGAAACAGCTTCAGGAGCTTCTGTGAGACAATTGCACAGGAAAATGGCAAGAGGCAGAGAGCAAGGACCAATGTCACTCAGAAGAACAAATGGTAGCTACACAGAGGATTAAGAGCAACGAGCTCTCATTTTACTGGAGACGCACTTTCCAGGTAGCATACCATTTGAACCCGGAAGATCACGGGAAGAACCAGGCAGGGCCAAACGAGTAGACTGGGAAGTAGCAAAAACCATATGCACTCCCTAGAGGCTGAAATGGGCAATTAACTCCTTCCAACCATTCAAGTCACCGGGAATTACCGAAGTGTCCGGGTACATACCGAGCACCTGGAGGAGAGCACGGGTAACCTTCTTTCCCTCCCGAAGTCATTCAGACCAATCTGTCTCACATCCTTTCTACTGAAGACACTGGAGAAGATGGTAGATAACTACATTAGAACCAAGATACTGGAGAGGGTGCCATTGCACCTAGGGCAGCATGCATACAAGGCGGGCAAATAAACGGAAACCGCTCTTTATGTGCTTACCGAAAACATCCAGAAATCACTTGAGTATAAAAAATGGCCATTTGCGCCTTTTAAGACATAGAGGGGGCATTCGACAACACCTCTCATGAAGCAATAAAAAGGGCCCTAATGAACAAGGGAGTGGACAGAACCACATCCAGATGGATGTGCTAAATGCTGGCTACAAGAACGGCCAAAACGAAGGTGGGCGAGAACACCTTTCGGATCAGTACAAACAGGGGATGCCCACAAGGAGGGGTACTATCACCTCTGATGTGGAGTCTTGTAGTGGATGAATTACTCGAAACACTGACCGGGAACGGAGACATTTGCCTCGGCTATGCTGACGACATAGTCATCATGGCCAAAGGTAAATTCGAAGGAACCCTCTGCGACCTCATAGAAAGGGAGCTAGAGACTACCAGAAGGTGGTGCCTCTCGGTGGGATTGAGAATTAACGCATCAAAAACCACAGTGGTACCCTTCACCAGAAGAACAAAGTTTCAGCACAGGACTATTCGTCTCGACGGAGCAGACTTAGAATAGCAGCAAAATGTGAAGTATCTAGGGCTCACCCTAGACTCAAAACTACTCTGGAACATGCACGTAGAAAAGATCGCAATCAAGGCAAAATCATCACTGATGGTGTGCAGGAACATCGCAGGGAAAACGTGGGGCTGTAACCCATCAATACTGCGATGGATGTACACCATGATAGTGAGACCTATCATCACCTACGGAGCAGTAGTGTGGCATGGCAGAACCGAAATCACCACAGCAAAGAAAACCTTGGAGAAAGTGCAAAGACTAGCATGTCTTTGTATAACAGGAGCAATGAGATCGACTCCAACAGCAGCACTAGAGGTAGTTCTGGACCTCACTCCTCTCCACATCATGGTGAGGAGCACTGCTTGGGGAGCAAACCTCCCTCAAAGGTGCTGCATACGGTACAAGGGACTCAACCCTTACCGGAAGTGCACACCTTGCTGACCTCCCAACTGACGAAATTACCAGGAAATTTAGTTTCAAGAAATTATTTCGAACGGAACTAAATACCAAGAAGGAATGGAGCATAGAATCCATTCGAGCACTGGAGAAGAATACTATAATATGATATACGAACGGGTTTCAAACTCCCGAAGGAACTGGAGCAGGAGTCGTTGGGCCTCGTACCAAATACTCAGAACCCATGGACCAGTTCCGCAGTATTTTTCAAGCGGAAATTCACGCCCTAGAAAGGTGCATTCAGTTCAACCTCGATTGGAAATAACGGAACAAGGAAATTGCGATCCTCTCCGATAGCCAAGCAGCCATCAAAGCGTTGAGCTCTTATAACATCAACTCAAAGATGGTTTGTGAATGCCTAGATGAACTAAACGATCTGGGCAGGAACAACAAAGTGATCCTCCTCTAGGTGCCGGGGCATGTCGGAGTGAAGGGTAATGAACAAGCAGACACCCTGGCACGAAAGGGTGCGTCAACGCCACTAATCGTGCCAGAGCCTTTCTGCGGACTTGGAAAATCTTACTTCCAAGAAGAACTCAATAAAGCTGAAGAAGCAATGAGAGCAACATACTGGCAAAGACTTCCAGGACTGAGGCAGGCCAAAGATCTCCTCGGAAAGTTCAACCGAGCAAGATCGAAGACACTTATTAACCTCAGCAAAACTAGCTCAATTGTATTCAGCGAAACAGATGAATTATAAATAACAAATATAATAACTGGTTTGAAACGCAACAAAGCGCCAGGATTGGATGGACTCTCAAAATTATATCAGCTTACATAGCGAAACCTTTAACCTACCTCATTAACTGTAGTATCAATAAAGGTATTTTTCCTGAGGTTTTAAAAACTGCATTAATAGTACCCGTTTATAAAGGAGCTGATGAAACAGACATGAGAAATTACAGGCCCATATCGCTGACGTCAGTTCTCTCAAAAATATTTGAAAAAATTTAAAAATATCGTATAATGTAGTTTTGTTGATAAATAGAGCTGGTATCCTTGGTAGCAGATGCTATGGACAGAAATATTCCTGCTATTGCTATCTTTATAGACTTGGCAAAAGCTTTTGATACGGTAAACCATATTGAACTACTTGCGACCTGCAGCGTTTGGGCTGAAGGGGAGGTTTCATATGAATTAATGAAATCATACTTAGAAAAAAGACATCAACATGTAAAGATTGGGAAAACTATAAGTTCAGAAAGAGCTGTAACTTGCGGCGTACCGCAAGGGACTGATCTGGGACCAATACTTTTTCTGTTGTATATGAATGATATATTCTTCTTGAAACTGGAGGGCAGCGTGATATGCTTTGCGGATGATACAGTCATTTTAATTGAAGCATGCAACTGGGGACAACTTTTAAAAAAATCGGAAGATAATTTTGCCATATTAATGGCATTTCTTGCATGGAAGAAGCTGACGTTGAACATAGAAAAAACCAAGTTTGTTCCATTTTCGAGTCACAACAACAACGTACCAGCATACAATAGCCTAGAAATAGAATTTGAAAATAATAAATATGTTGTTAACAAGACAGACACAATAAAATATCTTGGTCTTGTAATCGATAGCCATTTAAGATGGGATGCTCAGTCAGAAGCTGTATTAAAAAGGTCAGAATGGTTCTGTCAAAATTAAAATTCTTCAAAAAATTTTGTGTTGTACGAGAATTAAAAAAAGTATACTATGGGTAAGTTGCACCTCATCTAACTTATGGGATTATTGCATGGGGAGGTTTAGCTGAGTGCTACTTAAATCGAGTTGAAGTGGTGCAAAACTGGACTTTGAAAACAATTTTTGGGAAGAGTATTTCATATCCGTCAGATGAATTGTTCAGTTTGGCCCAGGATTTTTCTGTACATCTGTTATTTGCTTGTGCCTTCTGGTTTACATGCACAGAAATAGAAATCACGAGCAAAAGGTGAATTATGGGTATAATATGACAAATTCTTGCTCACTTTTCGTACCCCAGGTTAAAAGAACAATTGGACTCCGTACCTATACCTATCGTGGACCATTAGTTTATAGAAGCCTACCAACTGACATCAGAAATTCAGTTAGATTGCCAACATTTAAAAATAGAAGAGAGTTGGATATTTTTTTAACAGAAGGAATTTTATTTAGTTTGGAGTCGAATGATTAAAGCATTCTGGAATATTTTTCACTTTACGTTCAAGCATCAACATATTAGAGTTGTAACTCACGCACAAGTGTCTTTATTTTCACTTCTGTGAGTATTATGTTTATTTGTAATGCTTATTCATGCATTATTTTATTTCACTTAAATTCAAATAAACATTATTATTATTATTATTATTATAAAATGAAATCTTGCTATACCACCGTAACAGGAATACTTCCTGGAAGCTTTATTGCTAATCAAGCTTTCGATGGCATATTTAAGATGTCAGGGGTTATGACAAATTTAACTTTCATTGTTGTACTCAAAAGTTTCCTTCAGTTTGATGTGCTTATTGGTTGTAACCTGTATGATAATTTTAATGTTGCTGCTATTACTGACCAAACAGGGACGCAAATTGTTCACAAAAATTCTGCAAGTGTATTATCCACACTACGAAGCTCTACTGAAATCATTATTGATTGTTCGGAAAAATATGAAACTGAACTTATGAAATTACTTTCCCGTTTTCCTGATAAACAAGCTTCTGGAAATGCAGTTCCCACCGACAATAGTGCTACTATGTTAATAAAATTAAAGGATGATTCCGTAGTCAACAGAAACCCTTATCGTCTGTCCATAGACGAGAGAAAAATGGTCTAAAATATTATTGACGATCTTATGGTTAATAAAATAGTTCAGGTTAGCGAATCACCGTTCGCCAGCCCAATTATTTTAGTTAAGAAGAAGGATGGGGCACTTAGGATGTGTGTTGATTACAGGGAGTTGAACTCTCATAAAATTAAAGATAGATACCCGTTACCATTAATTGACGATCAACTAGACAGACTTGGAAAAGGGAAAATAATCACGACTTTAGACATGTCGTCTGGATTTCAATAATGTCGTTCTGGATTTCAAATACCCATTGAGTCAGAATCTGTTTACAAAACTGCATTTGTCACCTTCGATGGCCACTTCGAATGCCGTTCGGTTTGGCAAATGCTCCAGCGGTATTCCAAAGGGCCATAAACAAAGCATTGGCCGAACTTGGGGATACAGTTGTGCTGGTTTATATGGACGACATTTTATTACCTTCCGAAACATTCGAAGAAAATTTGCATGCTCTTGATATTGTTTTGAAGGCATTACAGAAAGCTGGTTTTTCATTAAATTAGAAAAAATGCCATTTCTTTCAAGACAAAATTGAGTATCTTGGCCGCGAAATATCTGGAGAGGGTATACGTCCAGGAATGCCGTTTTGAAATTACCCATACCCAACACTGTATAACCGGTTTGTCAGTTGATGGGTTGAGCAGGATACTTTCGCAAATTCATTCCAGAATTTGCATGTCGCACTTCTTGTACCACAAAGCTCACACGTACCAACAAACTATTTGTCTGGGGCGAGGAACAGGAAGCTGCGAGGAAGTACATATTTGAAAGATTAACATCGAGATCCTTGCTGAATGTATTTGACCCCGAATTATCTACAGAACTCCATACAGATGTCAGCTGTATTGGATATGGAGGAGTCTTAATGCAAAAGTTGGACGGAAATATCAGAATTATTGGGTATTTTAGCAAGCGAACCACGAAAATCGAAGAAAAATATAATTCATATGAACTGGAGACATTGGCAGTAGTCAGTTCTCTGAAGTATTTTCGCTTGTACTTACTGGGAATTGAATTCACGCTGGTAACTGACTGCAATGCGATCAAATCAACTTCGACGAAAAAAGACATCTTACCCCGAATAGCCCGCTGGTGGGCCTACATACAGAACTTTAATTTTAATATAATTTATCGTAAGGGTAGTTCAAAACCGCACGTTGATTTTTTGAGTAGAAACCCTGTAATTGTCCGACGCTTAGAAGCACATGGAAACTGGCTTTATGTAAAACGAAGAGACGACACCGAAATGAAAAAAATTATCAGTGACGCCAAAGATGCCTTTATTGCTAGATGATGCAGATGTTGATATTGGAGGCGTGTACTTCCAACATGATGGGGCTTCACCTCATTACAGGATTGAAGTGATAGAGTTTTTGAATGAAAACCTCCCAAATCATTGGATTGACATTTTTGCAACGCTGTTATTGTTTAGAATGAAGATATTATTTTTACGGAATGCATTATTCTCATTTCGTCAATTCTCAAGAATTTAGTGCTATGAACAAATATTATGCAGATATACAGGTTGTTTGGACGTGGATTGTAATTCGAAATGATATTTTGTCAAAATACATTCCTGACCTCTGGTTTTACATTACGATTAGGATTCAGAAATTGAGAGAATATCGAATAGTTGACGATTTCAATGATTGATGCTGAAAAATCGTCATTGAGGAGAGAATATTTATTTTTTTTTCAACATTGTGTGAAAACATCTAGATTTGACTAAAGTCAATAAGTAACAAAATTTTACGCGGAAGTAGCAAATACATTCGATCTCTTTCAGTTTTTCTGTTATTTCTGAATATGTAAATGAAATTTCAAAATGTTGATCTACTGAGTGTTATTTCGATCCGAAACATCATTATCAATTTTTTTAAAGCCGGACCTGGAACAACATTTTTTTAATTATGTTTATGTACATTTAAGTGGACAAAACACACTCATACTAATATTATAAGAATGTATAGGCTGATTCGTGCTAAATTGAAGAAATGGAATAATTTAATAAATCACCCTGTATCACGACTATAAAGAACAATAGACCCATAAAAAATTGGTTATTCATAGTCAACCCTTCTACCCTTACTGTATGCGCATTTTCCAATTTATCATCCTGTATAACCAGATTGATCATACTACAAACCCCCTTCTCAATCTCTTCATAATCATATAACTACCTGACTAGACGTTGTTCAAATTGGAATTACCTTCCTAACTAATTATTTGAATACATTATTGTATTTACCCTTTATACCTAATTTGTTGTAAAAACATCTTCTGTTGTTATTTAATGTATTCGAGAAATATAATCAATTTTCACTTAGCATCCGAAAAATAGAAGTTTTACCGAAACCCACGTCATGCTTGATTGTTTTTAATATATGTGTGTTGTTATTTAGCTGTTGTTTCAATACGATTATCAAATATAAATCAATTTCTCAGAAAATTGAATGAATTACAAGAATAAAATCAATAACTACAGAAACCATATGATCATATGATCACGTATGGATGAAACAAATGGAAATGCGTTATTTCATTACAAGAAAATCCATTTTTACTTTTAGGGAAGCAATTACGTTATTTTCAATCAGTGAAAAATTTTCGCTCTATAAATGAGGCAATAATGGTAGCCTTACCCAATTGCTGTTTAAACTCTTTGCTCTGTTCGGTCCAACGAATTTTTTCTCCACCCAGGCCGTTAATTAGGCTACTAGCCGTATTCATTTTCCTTAAACATGCATTAGCTGCATCTGTTAACCTTTGTTTTTCCATTACCGCTCTATCATATTGTTCTTTTACTTCTCTCAAAGATTGTTCTCGTTCCTCTAGTTGTCTTTCAACAGCTACTAAATCTTCCATGGCAACCTACAGAAATTAAATCTACTCATCTCTTCGTTATGATAGTCAACTTCCATTGAAATGAATGAAAATATTTTGCAATAGAATTGAATGAATAATTTTGAAGATTTCACATACATTATTAACGATATTATATCAGCAGTATATTGATTATGGGGTTATATCACAGTACGTGAATGATATCTGCTCGGATATTATACCAATTTCAACTCTCATTTTCAGGAGAGAAATAAATCGTAAGGCACATACATATTAATATTGAACCAGTAAAATAAGTATTTTTCAGTCTACCTTCAAACGAGCTTCCTGCAAAGTTAAATTGGCTTTTAAGGGTAGTACTTCTCTGTTGACACTATGGAAAAATGACATAGCCTTGGTCCAAGACAAGAGGCCAGCGACATCACCGCACACTCTCTTAGCTGTATCCATGTTATAGTCTTCCATCTCAAAATAAGGTTGAAGAAATTCTACCATTTCGTTTGTGATAATATCTTTCGGGTAATTTTGCAGTTGAAGAAGAAATGTCGTCGATGCCATCATCTGTTAAACACATCTCATCATTCAGCTATGTTTATAGTTTGAAAATAAACAATTTTATTAAAAACGGGGAAAGTAAATACAGGAAAAGTATATTTATATTGTAGGAAATTCAGTTGAATCCATAGAAAGTTGCAGTCTTTAATATTTGATAATAAACCGCAATGGGTATGCTCACCAATTTGAACACATGTGAAACTTTTTCATTGAAACATGCCTCTGAATGAAGAAATAATAATACGTATAAGGTGAAATTTGTTATTTCAAAAGTTTAATTGTAACCCCATTTCAAATTTGAATACCTGAAGTTTCATTCGCTGCTATTTCAACTTATTTTTTTATCTAGTAGTTTCGTTGTCTCGGACGGGTTATGTTTTGTTGGTGTTTCAATTTACTCACTTTTAGTGATTCAGCCCAAGAAGGCTTTGGAGAATTGAATGTGGAATCGATAAGAACAGGTTGCAGTTTTCTCTGGAACAATATCAGCACACAATCCATGATTCTCATTATAAGGTGTGGCGGTCGTCCCAGTTTTCTTACGGTAGCTAAAAAATAATATTTGAATCGATTTGTCGATTTTTCAAGTTGACCCTAATTAATATCAACTTCAGAAAAATTCTATTGTTCACAGTATCTTTATGAACCTCAAAAGGACTGCTTATCAGTTCTTGAAAAATTAAAAATCTTATGCTAATTGTTCGCTTCTGACATAATAGTCTGGATAGTAGTTTCGAAACTAGATAGACAAAAGGGCCCATGATTAATCTCGGAGACAATCACCTACAAATATCAGTGACAATTAGTGGACTTCTGTTCACTTCTGTTCTCGTGACTCGGTCTTCTGTAGTTGTTGAGATTTTTTTATCAGTGCTGAGAGATGATTCCATCCTTTTAATTATTTCTGGTTTCATTTAGTAATAGATATGAATCGCTAAATAACTTTTCAAAATGAGCGGAAACAAAACTGTACCAGATGAATGAGAATAGACTTTTGATAAAATATTGAAATGAATCCATCTTCATGAGGAACAGAAGTATTTATGGAATGTTGAAGATAATTATACTGGAATCGCGATAAATAAGACATCACGTAATTTTGTGTATTGATTGCCTGGTTTAACTAAATTTTGAAGCAGTACACGTTGCAGAAAACACCAAACAATATTTCTGAACCCTTGTGATTTTTCCAATCGCCATTCATTTACGATTACGATACAACCATTTTATTTCACAACAATTCTGTTTATCACATTCCGCTCTTTCTCAATTTCGAGAGCAATTACCAAACTAGAGTCTAACTGAAATCTATTTGTTAAGAAGAGATAATAATATATAAATTGCCATCAAGTCATATAACTGATTGTGAGTTGGCTCTCAAGTCTACACGAAATTTTCCTGGTTACGAGACTACAGTGACTGTTGTGTTACACGAAACTGTCTTGAAAGCCTAATTTCTATCTAATGGACAACAACTTGAGACTAATATCGAGACTTTCTCTCGGATATTTTTTACTAAACATAACAAATTATGTATTTTTAGAGCAGTTACATTGAAGATTAAATACGCCACTTCCGAGAATCGAAGTGCAGAAGTGTCATGCGTCATGAGAAAGTCATTATTTCACATCATGATATAATAGCGCTCTGGTTGATTAGTATATATATATAGTAGTATACTAGTGAGCGGCCCGATTCGAGAAAATATAAATCACCGAACCCCGATGGGTGTCACGCCACTGTCCGCCGCATAGCTGTCACATACCTAGCCGTCGTAGGGAGTCAGCTGATTCCGTACGCGGGAACTCGTTACTACGACGCGATTGGGCCTCGCGCGCCCGGTAACTTTCGAAACGAATGAAAGCCCTCCAATTACTCGTTCGAAAGCCGGTCACGTGAATTCAAGACCATGTGAAGCGAAAATAGTTCTTAAGCGTCCGGAATGCAGCCGTTTTCGCGAATTTCGGAGAAACGTCAAACTTTAAACGTTCGATATCGAAAATCGGCGTCTCGGATCGAGGCGAGACGTAGCCTAAGCACTACGGAAAGGACGCGGGCGATCGACGGGGCCCTTCGGGCCCCGCGATTCGGGGCCGATCTCCTTATCTCGGCTTCCTAAGTTTGCCAAAATGCGGCCTTCGGCCGCCTGCATTTTGGGAGGTCGAATTTGGCGAAGCAATTATTTATTTAGTATTATATATTACACACCGAGGTGGGAAGTGATTCATTCCTGTCGTGAGATTAGTTAGTTAACCGAGACGCAAAGCGTCGAGGTTAACTATAATCTCGAGACAGGAATGAAACTTCCTACCGAGGTTTGTATACTATTTTATTTACAACCATCATATTTCGATCAAAATTAATAAATCTCTGTTTCGTTATGAACATACCTAAAATATTACATTTAACGCGGTTTTTTCAGAATAATCAAGTAGATATATTGTTACCGTGACTACGGGGTATACAATTGTCACCAATATAAATAAATGTCAGATGAAGCCAATAAATGTCGAATAAAGTCGGATATTAAATTCGCGAATAATAAATTTAAAAACATGTCTTTCGACAAAGAATTTATAGATTGTACTCCACCAGAAGTACGACAGGCTGCTCATGCAGCAGTCCTGGGCTTGGTGCCAGAGAAAAGTAAGCATCGGTATCTAAAAGCCATTGCATTATATAGGAAGTGGTGCGAAGAAAAAGAGGTTAAAAATATCGGTTCCGAAAGTGTACTCCTGGCATATTTTGGAGAACATAATAGACAAAAGAAGCCGTCTACTTTGTGGGCAATGTACAGTATGATACGAACGATGCTAGAAATTGAGGAAAAAACTGATATTTCCAAACATGGGAAACTGCTAGCCTTCCTAAAACGACAAAATGTGGGCTTTAGGACCAAGAAATCGAACATATTTTCGAGGAAGAATATAGAGGATTTTTTAAATAAAGCTCCAAATAATCTTCTACCGATAAAGGTAAGTTATTTGTGATTCTTTATATAAATATTTAAAAAAAAACTTGTTTGAGCTAATACAAGTATACTGGTTTTATTGTATTATTTTTTCTTATTGTTTTAGGTAGCATTAATAATAGGCGTATCTGGAGCTTGTCGGACGGACGAATTAGTGAAAATGAAAATGTTGGATGTAGCTTTTTTTGAAAAAAAAATTTCGGTTGAGATTCCAGATTCTGAAACACATACAAATAGATCTTTTTTGATTACTGATTCAGTATGGGTGAAGATCATTCGAGACTACATAAATTTGAGAAAAAACATAGAAATCGATAGATTTTTTGTTCAGCTCAGAGGAGGAATAGCAAGAAATCAACCAATTGGACACAATACAGTAGCTAATTTTCCCCAAAAAATTGCTACTTTTTTGAATTTAGAGAATTGGAAAGGCTTCACAGGACACGCACTCAGAAGAACCTCCGCTACGTTACTTGCCAACAGTGGTGCAAGTGTACTCCAATTAAAAAGGCTGGGAGGATGGAAATCTAGTACTGTGGCAGAGGGTTATGTGGATGGCTCAATAGAGAATAAAACGAAAACTGCCACTATGCTGTCCCAATGTGCCATGTCTTCTGTAGCTATTGCAAGTAGTTCACCAACCTCAGTCATTCAACATGAAATTAATTTGTTGCTCAAAGAGACAACTGGATCCAGCGCTGGTACAGGCCTAAATATTTCAATAAATGCTTACAATAATTCAAATTTAACCATTAATATCAATAAGTAGTTTTTGTATTTTAGTTCATTGTTGTTTTTTATTGGTTGCCATTGAATAGGTATTATAAAATTTGTCGAAAAAATGTGTTATTTTAAAAAATAATAATATTCTTCTAGAATAGATTAAATTAGGGCGGAAAATGAGGGCGGGAAGTGAGGGCGGGAAATGAGGGCGGGAATTAGAGGTGTGTAATGTGACACTTCCCAACCTTCAATGAAGTTAGTAATGACAGCATTACATATATGGTTGTAAATATATATATATATATATATATATATATATATATATATATATATATATATATATATATATATATATATATATATATATATATATATATATATAGATATATATAAATATATATATATATATATATATATATATATATATATATATACATTAATTAATAAACGTTTTTATGTGAACTTGATAGACTTATGGAATATTATAAAAATTGAAGAGTATAATTTAGTATGTTTTACCAATATGAGCAGGTTTAATAGTGTTCAGAGCAGCTTCCGCTTCTTCTAATGCTGGTTTGGCGGCTTCTAGTTTTTGCTCCGCGAGTGCTTTTTCAATAGCAATAGAGGAAACCAATATTTCAGCTTTTTCTTTCACTTTTTGAACTTGATTTTTGACTATTTCTGCCTGCATTGCTCTTTCAGTGACCTTGAAAAAATATTCACAAGACAATGAAGACTTTAGATGATAACCAATTAATTGTGCAGATAGTTGGAGAAAATCCATCACAATAATGTGAATAAAACTTCAAACTGATATAACTCGTCAGATGAAGCCACTGTGTTTGGCGAAATAATTGTTATGTTCAGAAAAATAAAGTCGAAATCAAAAACCGAAGTTTTATTCACATTACATTAGATTATATTGAACTGAAGGAGTATGATATAGGTATGATAAGATTTACACTACTCGAATGAAAATTTCAGTGATTCAGATTGAAAAGTTATAGAAATAAACTAAACTGTCACTGATGCAAGTGGAATTTCGAATAATTATATAATGATTAAATAAATCCGAAGTAGTTTGGATTGGATACAATTATTTCGAAAAATCTTAGTTTTTTATCATGAGTTCATATATTTGTCTGAAATATTTAGAAATGAAAGACATTATTTCTTCACAGTCCGGGTATTTTATGTGGTGAAAAAAATATTCACCTCCGTCAGTACTAATTCCGCTCTTCGAGATGCGTCCGCTAGTTCCTTTTCCATGACAACTAGATCTTTTTTGAGAATGAGAACAGATGATGAAGCTTCAGCTAATTTTTCGAGACCTGAATCCATTCTGAAGGCACCTTCGCTCAGTTCACATCGCCTACTTTTGTAGATGCTTTTGTAGCCAGCTATGAAATTCAGATAAGATTTTGGTGTCACATGAGTAGCTCTTCTGAATCTGAAATAAAACCTCAAATTACAGCAAACAACTATTATTAGAACTTTCAAAGATAGTGATGTAATCAACTATTAAAGTTTATACTTTTAGAAAATTTGTTGCTGGGCCTTATAACCACACTATTCTACAGTTTATCTCGATCAAGAAAAATTATTAAAGTAATGATGATTAATTCAAAAACGTTGAGTAATTTCATACAAGTGAGAAAGCACAGGACTGAGTGCACCACATTTGTTGTAAGCTGAAGAATTTTGTTGAGAATACTTCTTCATCGTCCGCAGCAGAGGCTGTGGTCTAACAAATATTTAATATGCGAAGCCACTTCCGGAACCCTATTCCGGATATAATGCATATATTTCTAGTATTTACAGAAGTAAGAGGGAACAAAGTGAATTTTATGTATAAGTAGACCTGATTTTGGAACAACTTGGAAAACATTAACTATTTAAATGCGTCCATATAAGAACAACTCATTGACTTCGTTAACATGAGCTCGTTCAATCTATTTTAGAGCTCGAAGTGGATTTAAAATTACTAGGTTCTCGAATCTCTACTCAAATAACTAAGAGACCCAAAATCTTTGACACTCTTTGAGTAATCAACATAAGAATTTGAAAAAAAATTAGCAGATAAATAATGTGAATATAACACCGATTATCATTTTAATCATTTTGAAATGTATTATTTATAAGCTAATATTGGAAGTATATCAAACCTTTGGAAGTATTCAGTAGAAGTTTGGGAAACTATATCCTGTATAGAACCAAGTGCAGATACCAATTCCTCTTTCACTTCAGAAGTACATGCTATGTCGAATTCAATAAGAAAATGTTGAGCGACCATGACTAAGGCATCTTTTGGCCATGGTTGGAACCAGTCAACTGTGCATGCCGAAATCAGAGCAGGAAATCTTAGAGCTCTAGTGCGAAACTTTTCACCTACCTGAAATTACACTCGAATGTTCATATTTGAATGGACACATATATGAAAATTGAATTAGAAGTCAGTGAATATATCTTATTATCACTTTTTATTTTCATACTTTATAGAGTTAAAGACTCATTGTATTGATGTAATTAAGTAAGTTAGCTAATGAGTGAGTGACTATGTTTGAGGATTGATAAGTACCTAGATCATGAAGTGAATATGTGAACTGTTAAGTGCGTATGTGATAATATATGATAATTGTCGAGGAAAGCATTGAAAGAATGATGCATGAAACGAGTAAGTAGCACATACAACTATGTGAGTATGTAAGTAATTAGGCCGGTGAATAAGTAAGAAAGTACATAAGTGAGTAAGTGATTATGTGACTGAATAAACTAATAAGGACGTACAAGCAAAGCTGAAAGGGTATTTGTGGAATTCTGGACATTGTCTATAAAAAATCTGAAATAAAAATTAAAGAAAGAAATTTGATTAGTAAATGGCAAGTTCAACAAGAGAGAAAATAGCTGAGAAAAATTCAATGAATTAGTAATATTAGTGAAAAATAAGTTGGGCAATAGTGAAAAAAATATATAAAATTAAACAATTAATATACACGACGTTCCGGTTAGTTGAGTATCTCTAACAGTTCTCAAGTGTAAACTCAGTTCAACTAATAACAGTTTACACTTGAGAACGGTTAGAGATACTCAACTAACCGAAACTTCGTGTATATTAATTCTATAATTTTATATTTTTTCACTATTTTCCAACTGATTATTTACTAATCTCATTTTATTCTTTTTCAGATACTTCCATTCAATCCTACTAGTTCATTGAATCTAATTTTTTTCCCAGCTATTTACTTTTTTGTTGAACTTGCCATTTACTAATCAAATTTCTTTCTTTTATTCTTATTTCAGATATTTTATAGACAATGGAAGTCCAGAATTCCACAAATACGGAAGAAACATTGTCCAACCATTCAAATCAACAAATTAATTGTAGTTCAGCAGAAAATTATTCCAATTATTTTATAATTATAGACATTTTGTCAAGCTAGTGTTCAATTCATTTAAAAGCAATATATTAAAATATCTGAAACAAAATTATTAAAAACTTGTATACACACTGAATCCTAAATTCCTAGATGATTTTAAATTTAGCGTATAATAACATGCCCAATAATTCATCCGATCTTACAACGAACCCATAGTAGAACAAGGTGCTTGTTCTGCTTCCTCTGAAGTCATTAAAATATGTCATGCTGAGTCTATTGATTTTATCAGAATCAGTAATACTACTATACTACGAGCGTTAATAATTCAGTACGAACAGGATTTTGCTAACATGCAAATTTGATTGCAATCAGTATGTTGAAATATGAATGAAGTAGTGTCCTTGTGATCTTAGAAGTATTCTGGTAATTTTTGTAACCGAATGACACATGAAATTGTCTTTTTTGACAGAAAAATGGTTGTATTGGTGGAAATATTGTGTGATCTAAGTGGTTGAAGGGTTATTTTTTTTCAATATTCAAACTCAAAAATCCAAAGAATTGCTAAATAGAGTCAATGTAACGTTGTTCTGATAGAACAGCTTTTATAGTTCATGAATTTTTTTAGGATGAAAATCGCCTATAATGGGAAACTCTCGAAAAAATTGTAGGTGTGTGGTATAAGTGGATGAAAAGACACAGTTCTTGAATGTTTTGCTCCCCTTAATGAAACTGTGAATGATCGAAAGAATATATTGAAGCGGCATTGTAATGGTTAAATTCTCATGAAAAAAAGCGAGAAAATAGACGAGGTATATTCTACGATCAATTTATGTTCGAAATCTGTTAATAAGAAGGTTCTATGTGTACCTAAAAATAAATAGCTTCCATGCAGCACCGACATTAATTTGGTTATCCTGGATTTTCGTTTCTGAAACTGTGTATTATTGTACGTCATTTATACTGTAAAACTTCCAGAGTGAACAAGCATAGCATAATGAAATTAATAATTGAAATAAATTGACAACATAAATTTCAATTTGAGATTGAACATTTTCAAGTGATGACGGTTTCATATTTTAAAATTAGTAAGCATTGCGATGTGAATTAATAGATAGTGCTGAAAAGAGGAATGACTATAACTTTTGTAAACAACCTGTTATAACTTAAATTAATTTTATATTTTATTCTAAGAAAAGAAACTCATTACGCAGTTGCTATTTATCAGTTTTACTACAGATAAAATTTTTTTGGTGCTTTTTTGCATATGACAATGTTCTCCAATATACATATTTTTATGGTTATTGTTTTTCAGTTTAGATCATTTTCATCTATTATACAAGAATATAGTTAAACGACTACGAATTAAAACCAAATTATATTT
>JARQZK010004351.1:187500-332500 GCA_030704885.1 Cynegetis impunctata
CGCCGCGACATTCGTGGCTTTATCAACATCGGTCGTGGCGAAACGTCAACTTTTTAATAAAATCGAGTTTTTTGAGATTCAACAAGCCTGTTATTGCTAATAATTGTCAAGAGGTTAGAAATAGTTCACAGGCAACAACAATTCGAATGAATATAATATATATATAAATATATATATATATATATATATATATATATATATATATATATATATATATATATATATATATATATATATATATATATATATATATATGAATTTAACAATGAAACTATTTTGTCTTCAAATTCCCAAAATTATATTAATTAACGTACAACCGGTTTCGTTGTTTCAGAACAACATCTTCAGGTACAATATACTTTTTATAACTGTTTACACGCGGAGCAACAAAAAACCGGTTGTACGTTAATTAATATAATTTTGGGAATTTTGAAGACAAAATAGTTTCATTGTTAAATTCATCTTACTACCCAAATATGGACAATCTACAAATATATATATATATATATATATATATATATATATATATATATATATATATATATATATATATATATATTAGAATATATCAGGCGCGGATACAGTGAGGGGAACTGGGGAAACCAATTGGTCCTGGGTCGCACCTAATTGTTTTTATTAGGAGCTAATCGATTTACAATTGCCCAAAATACCAGTACCTTTTGGCTTTTGAATATATAAAAGTTCCCCCCCAAAAGTCGTATATATATATATATATATATATATATATATATATATATATATATATATATATATATATATATATATATATATATATATATATATATATATATATATATAACTTTATAAAGAAATAATAACATTGACTTCATGTCGTACTAAACTATGGTATTACAAAACAATCTATTTATACGAAAATTGAATATAGCAGAGGGCTTCCTAGAGAAACTAAATAACAATAAGCAATTAATTCAGTGCTATTAGTAGGTACATTGAACAGATTAAGGAGAGGAGAAGGGTTTACTTCAATCTGGTCGTTAACTAAGTTTCCGGAATTTTTATATTTATTGATGTATATTCCCAACAGTTGGTTTTATGGAGACTATTTTCTTATTGTAATATATTATTATTGCGATTGAAGGTCTGGTTTTCTTGAATAAGATGGCAGGCATAATTAGAGTCACTTTTCTGCTTAATATAGCTAAGTTGGTGTTCGTGTATTCGAGTTTTGAAATTTCGAATTGTACGTCCTATATAGAATTTTTCACAATCGTTACAGTCGAGTCTATAAACACCAGTACGTTCATCTCTATGAATTTTTTATTTGTTGTTTTTAATCAATATTCCAATGCTATTATTGGTTTTATATGAAATTTTGAATTTTGTTTATGAAAAAACAATTTCAGGTTTTTGGAAGGTTTTCCCAAGTATGTTAAACTGTTAAATACTCTACTTTTCTCGGATATAAGTGGGTAAACTTCTGAAATTGAAATTTGGAATTTTTTTCTCTGAATGAGGCTGTCAATCATATTAGGTGAATAACCATTATTTACTGCCATTTGTTTAATTTATTATATGCAATTCCTTTCGAAAATTAGCTTCGGACAACGGAATTTTGAAAAGTTTATGAATCATACTATGATATACCACTAATTTATGTGAAGAAGAGTGTGTTATGAATAGTAATATCTGTATGAGATGGTTTATGAAAAATTGAAAATTCGTGTTTGTTGCTTTTTCTGTTAATAGAACTAATTCTCAAAAACGCAAGTTCTACATTAAAACATCAAGCAGCTAATATTATAAAGAAACAATCTCAAGGTTTTAAATATAATCATTCAGAAAATGCCATTATGAAATCAATAAAAAATAAATCGGAATTAAATAGAACTATATTCACAAAAGCTGATAGAGGTACCTAATACGGTAGTAACGTTAAATCAAGACACATATTTATCCAAAACTAAATAGTTCTCAAACTCTGGTAATTATATATTTTTAAATAAAGATCCTACAACGAAATATTCGAAAATTATCAAAATTGCTATTAATGAAGCGAAGTCAATAATTAGTGATGCTGATATAAGAAAGTTAGTCATAACTAATCCACAAGCACCTCAGTTATATTCTTTAATTAAGTTAAACAAAAATGGTTACCTCATCAGACCAGTAGTTTCATATATAACAGCTCCAGCCGTTAAATTATCAAAATTTTTGATTGACATAATTAAGAAATATACGAAATTTCAACCCAAATACCCATTTAAAATTCAAACGAGTTGATCAAAAACATTCAAAATATTGTATTACGTCACAATTCAAAATTATTTTCTTTAGATGTGAATTATCTGTTTCCTAGCACTCCGCCTAATGAAACTGTAAATTTAATCAAAAATTTTCTTATTTCTAATGATGATCATCATTTGTTTAGAACAAAATTATTTCAGTTTCAACAACGTGTGTTATAGTAATAAGGAAGGTTTTATTATGGGAAATCCCTTAAGCCCTTTGTTATCAGAAATCTTTATGGATAATTTGGAGAAAACTAAAATGAACCACTTCAGCAGTTAATACTTTCTTTATTGGTAGAGATACGTTGATGACGTCATTGTTTGCTACACTGGTACAGATAGACAATTCGATAATTTCATTACTTATATTAATTCCATACACCGTCGTATTAAATTTTCTCTAGAAACTGAAATGAATAATTCTTCTAATTACTTAGATTTTACTATAATCAGAAAAAGCAACAAACACGAATTTTCAATTTTTCATAAACCATCTCATACAGATATTACAATTCATAACACATCATAACTACACCCTTTTTCACATAAAGTAGCGGCTTATCATAGTATGATTCATAGGCTTTTCAAAATTCCGTTGTACGAAGCTAATTTTCGAAAGGAATTGCATATAATTAAACAAATGGCAGTAAATAATAGTTATTCACCTTATATGATTGACAGCCTCTTTCAGAGGAAAAAATACAAAATGGCAATTTCAGAAGATTACTCAATTATATCCGAGAAAAGTAGAGTATTTAAAAGTTTAACACACGTGGTCAAACCTTCCGAAAACCTGAAAATTTCATATAAAACCAATGAAAGCATTGGAAAATTGATTAAAAAGTACAAATCGAAAATTCATAGAGATTAACGTACTGGTGTTTATAGACTCGACTGTAACGATTGTGAAAAATTCTATATAGGACGTACAATTAGAAATTTCAAAACTCGAATACACGAACACCAACGTAGCTATATTAAGCAGAACACTGACTCCAATTATGCGTGCCATCTTATTCAAGAAAACCATACCTTTAATCATAATTATAATATATTAAAATTACAAAATAGCCTCCATAAAACCAACTGTTGGGAATCTCTATACATCAATAAATATAAAAATTCTGGAAACTTGGTTAACGACCAGATTGAAATAAACCCTTCTCCTCTCCTTAATCTGTTCAATGTACCTACTAATAGCTCTGAATGAATTACTTATTGTTATTTAGTTTCTCTAGGAACCTCTCTCTTATATTCAATTTTCGTATAAATAGATTGTTTGTAATACCATAATTTAGTACGAGATGAAGTCAAAGTTATAACGTATATATATATATATATATATATATATATATATATATATATATATATATATATATATATATTTATTATCAATAGATTTTTATTCCAACCTGTGAAAAGTTAATTTTTTTGTATTCCTTCATAAAGTTATGAATATGAACTTTTACCAAGTGAATGTCAATTCGATTCACAATATATATATATATATATATATATATATATATATATATATATACATATATATATATATATATATATATATATATATATATATATATATATATATATATATATATATATATATATATATATATATATATATATATATATATATATATATATGTATATATATATAGAATTAAGTGAACTAGGACATTTATTTGAAACTATCAAACTAGCCTCCTACCGGAGCTGGTTATAAGAGTTCACGAAGCATCGAAATATCAACATCTACCCTAGACGGTAATTGTTGGAAATGTTAATTTGTTTATCACAATCGATGGAAATTGATAGACAGACTGTTTCGACTCATCAGTATCATCCATCCACCGAGAGTGATAACCAAACCAACATTTCAAACGGTCATACATATTTCTTCTAGTAACTCCATGACATATAAATATGACACAGCGCCACCAGTCGGAAACAATTGAACCACATCTTTCAGGCAGACGAAAACATTTCGGCAACGAGAACTAGTACGTCCGGAACACCCGAAGGTGGCTACTATATTCGCTAAGCAAGAGTAAAGTTGACACATCAGTTCGATGTGATTCAACATTCACACACCGCAAGCAGCAATCGCCCCGAATTTTATCGCAATTGCTGCTTGCGGCGTGTGAATGTTGAATCACATCGAATTGATGTGTCAACTTCACTCTTGCCTAGCGAATATAGTAGCCACCTTCGGGTGTTCCGGACGTACTAGTTCTCGTTGCCGAAATGTTTTCGTCTGTCTGAAAGATGTGGTTCAATTGTTTCCGACTGGTGGCGCTGTGTCATATTTATATGTCATGGAGTTACTAGAAGAAATATGTATGACCGTTTGAAATGTTGGTTTGGTTATCACGCTCGGTGGATGGATGATACTGATAAGCCCCAATGAGGGCGAAACAGTCTGTCTATCAATTTCCATCGATTGTGATAAACAAATTAACATTTCCAACAATTACCGTCTAGGGTAGATGTTGATATTTCGATGCTTCGTGAACTCTTATAACCAGCTCCGCTAGGAGGTATGTTTGATTAGTTTCATATAAATGTCCTAGTTCACTTGATTTTATAACCACGGGCGTGTTTTCCGTTTAACACGAATAATCCTTACTTATATATATATATATATATATATATATATATATATATATATATATATATATATATATACTATATATATATATATTATATATATATATATATATATAATATATATATATATATATATACTATATATATATATACCTTATACATATATATATATATATATCCCCCCCCCACCCCCCCCCCCCCCCACCCCCCCCCCCCCCCACCCCCCCCCCCCCCCACCCCCCCCCCCCCCCACCCCCCCCCCCCCCCACCCCCCCCCCAGCAGTTTTGTTTGATACTAAGTCAGTACAGTATACAATTTAGAAAGAGAAGAAGTGCGAGGAGATTTTGGTTGACTTCTTCCTTTCGAAATAAAAATTTTCCATTAGAGCCATTTGAATTTTTTAAACACATTTTTTGCTCATAGTGACCGATTAAACTACTAATTAAACATAAATAAAATATGCTCAAAACTACTAGTTAGTTACCCAAAATTATAAAAACGATTCAATTTCTTGATTTACTATTATATTGAGATAATGAATAGATTTTTACTTTGCATGTGCTCAATATGTCCATAATTATAGCGCGCGAGCGACCATTTCGTGGCTCCTGATTGGTCGCCCTGTTCGAAACGAGGAAATTATACAACACTATAATTTTTGGTGGCTCATGGGGGGGGATTGATCCCCTTGATCCCCCCCTATCTACGCCACTGTATATATATATATATATATATATATATATATATATATATATATATATATATATATATATATATATATATATATAAATATATATATATATATATCTTGCAAATTCTCAGCAATTTCATAAAATAGCCATTGTATCATCATAAATCATCTTCATATGGTTCAGCGAAGTAAGTGTTCACTACATATGAATTTCAGAAAGGCGTGGGTGTTGAAAGTTGTGGTGGGGGGAAGGAGGCATGCTCGAAACAGTCAAACTGGGAGTTCATGAGGACTGATCAAAACCTTTTTTTGATATATTTTGGAAGCCTTCAATTCAGTCAAATTGTCGAAACACTGATTGTTGGTTATATGACTTGTCGACAGTCGACTAGGGTGAATATTTTTATGCTATAGATTCAAATTCAAACATATAAATATTTTCAGAAAATCACTCCGAACGACATAAACAAAAAATTCAGACTCCATTTCAGCTTCTGCAGATTATCTCCTGCAACTGCCGGCAAAGACGGGAAACTCCTGCAGCTAAAAAAACCGGCCTGAAATTCTCCATTGTTTGCGGTCAGACAGGCGTGCTGGAATATCCCGAAGATCACCATCTACTTCAACGAGAAGACTCCAGACTTGTACGAGAGCTTCGACGACGAGGAGTTATCCCTATATCGTCAGTTGCACCTCTAAGGCGACTTCGACGACCGAGATGATGAGGAGTCTCCGTCTGAAGACAACTCCCTCTATTATGTCTCCAACAACATGAGCAGTGGCCCTTTTAAGCAGGCTAAGAGGTGTTAATTTTCCTTTATTGTGAATTCATTACTATATATGAATGTTACGTAGCTTTTCGTTCCGCATGTATATTAATGCTGTTACTAGTTTAGGAAATTTTCAATGCCATTTTAGTATACTCATTATGTTCCGTAAAAAAAATTTTTTATAAGTATTGAAAGAAAGACAACACTTCGGTTCAAACTCCATTCCTTTCTGTTTTCAATTAAATTCCTTACTATCTGGCAATGATGAATGTGTAACAGTAGATAGAAATTTACTAATATTAAGAAAAGAGTTGCTGGAGGGTGAGGTTCATTTCATCACTCCTCATGGACTTTTTTTGTACTTACAATCATTCGTAAAACTCATTCATTATATTCATGGTTTACTGAAATTTATACATCATATTGTGGTAGCGGGTAGATACTCATCTATGATCACGATAGGTGCCAAATCTACTTCAGGGATGCGACTCTGCCTACGCGAGCCTTGGTTTATCTCCTAATACCACATAGGAGTAACCATCGTCAATCCTTGCCTAAACCTATCATTTTTCCTTCCCAATATGCGAACCCTACTCGCCAACCCGCCCGGCAAGCGTGGCGTTTATTTTAAAGTGCCAAAACCTTCTAATATGGAGATGTCGAGTATCAACACGAGATTACCCCGGGTGAGTAGAGTGAACAACTCAGAATCACACACTGAGCAATCAGTCAGCCTCACGGATTCTGGGGGCGGCACATATTCGACGAAAACGAAGCCATCTTATTTATATATAGCCACATATAATATACGAACTATGAGGACTCAAGAACATCTAGACGAACTAGAACAAGAGCTCAATAATATCAAATGGGACATACTTAGCCTATGTGAAACTCGCTTGCCAGGAGAAAAATGTACAACTTGGAAATCCGGTCATACACTATTTCAGAAAAACTCCGAGGAAAACAGCCACATAGGAGGAGTAGCACACCTGATAAATAAAAGGTTTCCATACCAAATAACAAAATACTGTGCAATATCTAATAGAGTTATATACATTATAGTCACTTTAAACAGAAGATATAGCCTACAGATCATACACGAATATGCACCAACGGCAAGTTAACGATAACGATAACGAAGAAGCTGAAAACTTTTACGAAGATATGATAAAAGCAAGGAGGCAAGAAAAAAACAATTCGTGATAATTATAGGAGATTTTAAAGCAAAAATCGGAACAAAAGAAGACGGAGACACGCAGTATGGCCATTTCGGGCTTGGGTACAGAAACGAGAGGGAAGAGATGCTGTATAGCTACTTGAACAACGAAGATCTATTTTCCCTCAATACCTTTTTCGAAAAACCCCAACAACGTAAATGGACCTGGACCAGCCCGAACGAAACAACTAAAATTGAAATAGATTACGTTCTCTCCAATAGGAACAACATATGCACCGACGTGACAGTTCTGAAAATTTACTGGAAGCGACCACAGATTAGTGCAAGCGAAGATTAAGATAAAAATGAAAACCGATCGAAAGAAACTCATCGAACAAGAACGCTATACAACAACGGAAACTCTGGCACAAGAACAAATCGTATACCAAAATGAATTAGAAACAAGACTAGCACCAATAGAGAAAATTAAACAAATGCAAATAAACGAACTAACCATAAAAATAAAAGAAACCATAAACACATCTGTTAAAAAAGTCTGCTCACAATCAAAAATAAGTAAAACTGTTAAGCTCCAACCTAGTACCGTCAAACTCCTCAGAGAGAGACGAGAAAGGACAGATCGAACAACAGATAGATTCAAATCTCTAAACAAGGAAGTGAAACTGTATCATCAAACTAATAAAATTCATAATAAGAGAAAACTGCAACATGAAAGTACTAATAACAAAAAACTCAAGAGGCAGAACAAAAATTACAAAAATAAAAAACGAGAAAAACGTGATCGTCCAAGACACAAAGGAGATAGACAAAAAGCCATAGAAGAATTATACACCAAGCTGTACTCGCACAGCATGCAAAAACAACGAACTGAAAGAACTATACTTAACATCGCCTCAGAGGAAATACCAGAAATAACTAACTCCGAAATAAGAATGGCACTCAACCTGCTAAAAAATGATAAATATGCAGGAGAGGACAAAATTACTGAAGAGATGTTGAAAATTGGCGGCAGAAAAATTGAACAAATACTGAAGATTCTATTTAATAAAATAATAGAAGAAAGAAAGATTCCACAAGATTGGTATAATTCCGAAGTAATCCTAATGTTCAAAAAAGGAGAGAATACAAATATTGAAAACGACCGACCAGTATCTATACTATCTATACTATCACACCTCTACAAGCTGTTAATCAAAATCATAACCAACTGCATAACAACTAAACTCGATTTCTACCAGCCTGTCGAATAAGCTAGATTCAGAAAGCACTTTAGCACACAAACCACGTACACACCATAAGAGCACTAATAGAGAAGTGAACCGAATATAACGTACCGCTCCATGTGGCTTTTGTAGATATTCGAAAAAGCATTTAACTCCGTCGAAATATAGGCAGTTTCAGAATCCTTAGAAAACGCAAGAATTGATTCAAGATATACGAACATCATAAAGTACATATACGAAAATGCAAGCATACAAATAAAATTGGACGAAAAAACAAAAACAAAACCCATAGAACTACAACGAGGAGTGAGGCAAGGAGACACTATCTCGCCAAAACTATTCACCTTTGTCCTGGAAGACATTTTTAAGAAATTAAAATGGGACACCAAAGGTGTAAACATCGACGGAGTATACTTGAATCATCTCAGATTTGCAGATGACATAGTCTTAATAGCAAACAATCTGCAAGAATTAAACGAAATGCTACAACAACTGAGTGACATATCCGCTACTGTAGGCCTTAAAATGAACTATAACAAAACGAAAATAATGAACCACGAACAAACAAATATAACAGTACAGAACCATATTATATAGAAAACGTCGAACACTATGTGTACTTGGGTCATGACATCAGATTAGGGAAATCAAACCAGGATGCTGAAATAAAAAGAAGAACACAACTAGCATGGGCCGCTTTCGATAAACTTACATATATCCTCAAGAATAACTCTATTCCCATAAACCTAAAAAGAAAAGTATACGACACTTGCATATTACCAGTGTGCACCTACGGAGTACAGATCATGTCCCTTACCAAAAAGTCGGCTAAAAAACTGGAGACATCCCAAAGGGCGATGGAACGAAGCATGCTTGGAATATCACTAAGAGACAAAATTAGAAACACAGAAATAAGACGTAAAACAAAATCATGAAAAACATACTTGTCGACCATGGTCAATTTCATACATTACATAAAGTGAACAAGGAAAATTCTTTAATAATTTAAAAAATTATCAAACAACTTTTCAAGGAAGGTGGTTATACGTATTCAGTAACGCAAAATCTGCATTCACAGTCGAACGGTGAATGATAGAAATTGTCAAATTACCAGCAGATTTTGAGTTGGGGTGACTTGACAATTTCTATAATTCACCGTTCGATTGTGAATGCAGATTATGCGTTGATGAATACGTATAAGCAGCTTCCTTGGAAAGTTGTTTTCTAATTTTTTAAATTATTAAAGATTCCTCTGAAGCATATGAAAATGATTTGTGATGACACAAGGGTGATTTTAAGAAGTTACAATAGAAATTGCTGAAAATTTGCAAATTCGAAAGTACACCAAACTTGAACTCGGAAATTATTAAATTACCAAAAAATCAAAAAAACGCCAAAAAATCAGAGTATTTGGGATGGGAAACTAATTTCCGCAAGGGGTTCGAAGTCAGACCAGTGTACCCCCATGTCATGTTGAATATTGAGTGAAAAAATTGCTATTACCTGATTTGATGTAGGTTATGGAGACTATACTATTCTACTGGACCAATATTTCATTTTCCCGCATGACTATCTTAATTTACAAAATACTCAAATTGAGCACGTATTAGTCATAACGATTACTAGTGCCACAGTAAGGTTTTCAGTATATACAAAATGGAGCTCACTTGATCACCCCAGCAATTGATCTCCGGTAAATTGATGTCGTCTATGAATATTATCATTTTTTTACCATTGGGGGCACCAAATGTATTTCCCATCCTCTTTTCGACATAACTTTCTATTGTTTTCTGAAACTGGTATGGCGAAGTTGCGCTTGAAAAATTAAAAGCTCTGTGTAAATAAAGTTCTGGATTGGCTCTCTTCATATAGGCTTTCATCATAACTGTCTTGGCTGTGCCCTGCTCGCCAATCAAAAGAACTCCTTTTTCCTGCTTAGCGATAGTATCTATGAGATAGTTTATACGGACATTATCTGGAATTGGAATCAGAATATTGGCATATTCTGGCGTGGCCAATTCTGGATAGGAGTATGTAGTGACCATGGTGCTCCAGAGGACCCAGTTACCATCTTCATTAACAACATAATCGAAGAGTGTTGCCTGGAATGAAAAGGTATTTTTATATTCAAAACTCTTGTTGATGATTTTATTTCAGTATAAATGTAGGTACTAGGTTTGAAAACTTTTCAGATATTTTCACTTATAATTAGACGAGAGCTTCTTGCATTCGAGTAAACTTCATATTTCGATGAGAACTAGTTGCTTGACATTTCAACGAAACAAACTCTGAACATAAATAATTGTGAAAATTAAATACAAATTTAAGTTATTACATTGTTCCATGCTTTTCACCAAAATTTTAACAAATATACCTATAACAAAATCAATACATACACAATGTAGAGTGAAATGATAATATTGTAAATGAGATCTGAAAAAAGAGCGGAAATAATTATTTTTGTATTAAGTGTGCAAAATCAGTGTTTTTTTAATGGCGCATGAGAATGTAAATTTTTAGCCGAGATCGTCAGATCGAGGCTTAAAATTCATTCGAATGCGCCATGAAATACTGATTTGGCTCACGAAATACAAACAATATTTTTTGTACAACTGGCAAAAAAGTATTTAAATTATAAGTATTTATTAAAAGTCATTTTATTTTAAAAACTTAAATCCATGCAAAGTATGTTTATCAATATATTCTATGATTTTATGTCATAGTAAGTGTAACCAAGGACAGTTTAAATAACAAAATTGATATCTCTAATAAAATTTTAAACTGTCAACCATCCAATTCCAACAGAGACATATCTTCTAAAACCGGGAAATGGTGACACAAAATATTAGGTCATTTGTATCAGTATGGCGGTTCTTCAGGGGTCTAATTACGTGAATGCAAAAAGGAAATTATGGTCATAGCGCTGGCACCGGCGGCCCAATCGCGTGGGCGTTAGTCGAACGCGTCGGATAAATAACGATTGTCGAAAGATTTGTTACACAAAAATGATTGTATTTTCAGATAGTCGAAAAAAAAAGAAGTAGGCCCTTCACGAAAATCACCTTGCCATACTTCTCCGACAGTTCCCATTGGCCGCCATACCACTGCAAAGGAGTAATTTTTTTTTTCGTCAAACGATTTGTACCACCCTGAAACTTTTTTCAACAGTTCCTGTAAGATCATAAATAGAAGTCTGATAATGCCGTTCCTGTAGAAGGTGGCAAATGTGAACAATATTTTTTTAAAATTCTAAGATTCTTTCGTAAACAATTTAGTAGTATAGAAGTATGGCAAATATAATAATGGTCACATTGTATTTTTTTTGCACTTTTTAGTTCAAGTCCGACCCATGATTACAATCTGTAATAATTTTTTCTAGGTACAATTGCATCCAAACAAAGAGAATACAATGATGCCATGATGTAAAAAATGATTTTACAGTCGTATTTTTGAAACTTGTCAAATAAATAAGTATTTTAAGTATGGCAGCACTTTTTCCTCCTACTAGAAGTATGGGAAAAATAATGACGGTCACATTTTGTCAAATATTTTCCAAGTATTCAAATGCAATAATGGTACAAATCGTTTGGCGAAAAAAAATTACTCCTTTGCAGTGGTATGGCGGCCATTGGGAACTTTCGGAAAAGTATGGCAAGGTGATTTTCGTAAATGGCTACTCTGCGATGATTAGATTTGCAAAAATTATCCTGGTACAAATGGTTGAATTGTTTTATTTAAATTAATGTATTCGCGTCAGTATGGCGGGCTGTAAGTCACACTCGAGAAGTATGGCATTACGCTACCGCCTACTTCTTTTTTTTTCGACTATCTGAAAATACAAGCATTTTTGTGAAACAAATCGTTCGACACTCGTTATTTTTCTGACGCGTTCGATTATCGCCCACGCGATTGGGCCGCCGGTGCCAGCGCTATGACCATCATTTTTTTTTGCCTTTACGTAATTAGACCCCTGAAGAACCGCCATACTGGTACAAATGACCTAATCTTTTTTGTCACCATCTCCCGGTCTATAATACCTGCATTTATGATGAGAATAAGACAATTTCTGGCAAGCAACTATCACCATCGTCGTCCTCGGGAATAAATATTTGAAATAATTGTTCAAATTTTACTATTAATTATTATTGCAGTGAATAATTTTGTTATTCTTATTAATTTTCATTACATGCATTATTTCTATATTCTATGGTATTTTTGTTCACGGTGAAACAATATCTTTATCTTTTCCTATTGAATAATATATTTATTATTCAACTGCGTTTTAGCAATCAGTAGTAGGTATCTATTACTAAACAGCGTGAGTAATAATAACTCACTGCTTTAACTCACTATATAGTCTACTAAGATCCCAAATAAGATCGACCGTCACTCATCTGCTAATGTCACTTGACTAATTCTGACGTTTTCAAATTAAGTTAATATTACCTAATTATTGTGAATTTGAACTTGTATCTTAGTATTTATTGTTATAGTCGTAGACAAAGTATAGTATTCAACTTGCGGTAATAGTCATAACTCACTTGATGAATTACAGCTCGTGCTGCAAACTTCATCTGCGTGAGTTATGACCTACATTACCGCTCGTTGAATAATATACTATTTTCTCCAACCATCAAAAAATGTATATTTGTACTATTTTCAGGTGCAAAAGCCATCAATTCCCTTACCGTACAAAAATTTGCTCGTTGCTTAGCAACACTTTTAATCCGTAGCGTAAAAACGCTACTTTTAATCCTAGGACTAAAAGTAGTTGCATTTGAACTCTCTAATTGAAATTTGAAGAAAAAAACATTGTCTCTCACAAACTTAGTGAAACAAACTAATTGGACAACTATATATAGGTATTTATTTGTTATTTATATTGATATTGAAAGTACAATTGGAACAATTATTGCCAAAATTCAAAGCACCACTGAAATTATAACTAACAATTTTCGAACAATTCAAAAGATTTTCATTAATGTTAGAACAACTCAAAATATTCTCCGTAACTATTAATGAAACATTCGAGGAAATATCTGAACAGGTACTTGTACCATCTTTGTCAGGTTGCAATATTTTTCTGGCAGTATTTTCTTTGTTGATACGTGATTCTTCAATGTATCCTTCTGCTACCGTACTCCATTCCCAACCTCCATGTCTTTTAAGACAAGTGAGGTCACCGACACCATCAATAAGAAGTGTGACAGATGTTCTTCTTAGCGAATGTCCAGTATACTCCTTCCAATTTTCTAACTTCAAAAATTTTGCAATTTCTTGCGGCACGGCACTAATTTTGTGAATACCAACAACCATTCTTTGACACTTCCCATTAACATACTTCAGAAATAAACGACGTTCCTGTATATTTGATGGCCGTAGTGCAACATATTTTCAAAATAAACGCAAATAATTAACGCCTATAATGGTATACAAATGAGGTTTCTTGTTTTTTGTCTGCAAAATTTTTACGACCAGGACCGAGTCCATATCACAACGCATAGCACATCCAATTCCTAATACTAGAACAACCTTTATCATCAAATATACATTATCAGGTGCCATATCCAGCAACCGATCCACTTCCTCCTTTGTAAAAACCCTATACTTTTTAGGTAAATATCCATCACTTTGCCTTTTTAACAATGCTCGTTATTTTGAATATTTACTAATATCCACACCATTTTTGATATCCAGTGTGGATCGCAACATTGAATACTGTGACCAAAGAGTGGATGGCTTGACGGTCTTCGTTAAATTTGAGAAATACACCATAAGAACACTCTCCGCATAGTTTTGCACATTTCTTTCTTTACACCAATCCATGAATCTCTGATATGCAATTTCATTAACTTGGCGAGATTTGGGTGGCAAAAGATTTAGATATACTGCTTCGGCACTTTCCAATATATCCGCAGGTATATTTTCATCGTGTTCGGGATTCATTTTGAAAGCAGCGTAAAAACTACTACTAAAATTATATGATTAGTACGTCTACTGACGTCTACTTGACAATCAATATTTACCAGCAATACCAGATATCCATGACTACCGACTTGCTATCGCTGTTATAATTAATAGGTGTTCAAATTTATTACCAAATTATTAACGATTTTTGAATAAAACTAAATTTATTTTAATTTTGACTTGATTGGAGAAAAAATAGTGTATATCATATGGACTAAAAGTGCCTATTTTTAGTCGCAATTTTGCATTCGTTCGGCTGCGCTGCGCCCGCCTCGCAACTGCAAATATTGCTCGTAAAAAAATATGCACTTTTAATCCTTATAATATAATATACTATTTTCTCCAACCATCAAAAAATGTTGACATTTTTGTACTATTTTCAGGTGCAAAAGCCATCAATTCCCTTACCGTACAAAAATTTGCTCGTTGCTTAGCAACACTTTTAATCCTAGGACCAAAAGTAATTGCATTTGAGCTCTCTAATTATTGAAATTTGAAGAAAAAACATTGTCTCTTACAAACTTAGTAAAACAAACTAATTGGGCAACTATATATAGGTATTTATTTGTTATTTATATTGATATTGAATGTACAATTGGAACAATTATTGCCAAAACTCAAAGCACCACTGAAATTATCACTAACAATTTTCGAACAATTCAAAAGATTTTCATTAATGTCACAACGCATAGCACCTCCAATTCCTAATACTAGAACAACCTTTATCATCAAATATACATTATCAGGTGCCATATCCAGGAACCGATCCACTTCCTTCTTCGTAAAAACCCTAGCCTCGTAATTTTGAATATTTACTAATATCCACACCATTTTTGATATCCAGTGTGGATCGCAACATTGAATACTGTGACCAAAGAGTAGATGGCTTGACGGTCTTCGTTAAATTTGAGAAATACACCATAAGAAAACTCTCCGCACAGTTTTGCACATTTTTTCTTTACACCAATCCATGAATCGCTGATTTGCAAGTTCATAAACTTCTGCTTCGGCACTTTCCAATATATCTGCAGGTATATTTTCAGCGTGTTCAGCGTAAAAACTACTACAAAAATTATATGATTAGTACGTCTACTGACGTCTACTTGACAATCAATATTTACCAACAATACCAGATATCCATGACTACCGACTTGCTATCGCTGTTATAATTAATAGGTGTTCAAATTTATTACCAAATTATTAACGATTTTTGAATGAAACTAATATTATTTTAATTTTGACTTGGTTGGAGAAAAAATAGTATATATCATACGGACTAAAAGTGCCTATTTTTACTCGCAATTTTGCATTCGCTCGGCTGCGCTGCGCTCCGCCTCGCAACTGCAAATATTGCTCGTAAAAAAAATATGCACTTTTAATCCTTATAATATAATATACTATTTTTTCACTAGTTAAAAAAAGAAAAGCTTTGGGTATCCATAGCGATTCGTGAGTGTAGTCTTTTTTGACAGTTGTACAAAAATATATTTATTGTTTGCTCATGTAGATATTTTATAACCATATTGAAGAAAAACTATTCTATGATGAATCGAAATTATCGAATAACCTTCCAGTATAGCCTATTATTCAAGAGTTAGTAACGAGACATCCACATTGATACCAAAAGAATATCATTGGACAGGTTCTGTTCATTACTAAATCCCTGTGTGATCTGGAGGATTGATCAAACGTGTAATGGAAATGGAAAAGGCTGAAAGTGCCACAAAGTAAAATTTTCAGTATTCAATAAAACTTCATAAAACTTATACTGTATTTTTTGAAGATCTATAATTTTCATTAGAAATACAAAATATATTTTTATTTGTTTTTTAAGAGTTGTTTATTTTTGTTGTACATATATAACTTGATTTTGCACGTAAAAAGCTGAAAGTGCAATCATATCTTTTTTTGGGAAATGATGTAAGTGCCATATCTTGTTATTTAAAAGGCTGAAAGTCCAGCGCTGATTGCACGTAGAGGATGAATGTTCATAGTGGTTTGAAAAAATCCAATGCAATGGAAAGGCACATTCATCATGGCGGATGGATTTTTCAGCCTTTTCCACTGACAGTCAGCGGGCACTTTCACGGTGCTGTAACAGTCGAGGTAGGACACTAATGCCGGGTTCGCATCCTGAGTGAGATATGGATACTTTTGAGTTCTGAAAAATTTAAGTGTTTCAAGATGATAAGAATAGTGAAATGACTGTTATATTAATCTCACTAGCAGTCTGAAGTCGGCGTTAAACTGTAGGTTCAATGAGTTCAATGAAAACTTCCGAATTGAATATTGAGTTCTATGAGAAGCACAGGTTCATTAAAAAATAATTTCAGTAATCGAATTCGTTGGCTATTTTTAGATGATTTCAATTAAAAGTAGCTGAATAACATAAAAATTTATAAAGACGTGTGCCCTTGTTTGGTATAAATTCGTGTATTTGTGGATATGTATACTGAATGATTTGTGCTGTTGTTTGTAGGCAGTAGTTATTTTGATGTTCGTATTGTCAGTGCGTGCTTTTAATTGAAGTTTGGCTCGGTAAAAATTGAATTCGTGGAATCACACCTACTGGAGGGGAAGATAAAATCAAAACAGCAGTTTGTTTTTCTTAAGCCATAGCCATTTATCATATTGTATTCGTCATTGAAGTGTGAAGAATGCGGATTTCTTTCACTCGAAACTGAGACCTCTGCTCATTTGGAATAATTATTTGATGATTTTTAAATACTGAATAGTATTTCTTATGCTAATCATGTGAAGCAATCAAGATATGGTTGAATTAATAACTGATAAATGAAAGAAAATGAGATACGGTTTGATATAACTGATAAGCTGTAGTTTGAATAATCAAAAAAAACTTGACAGTTAACATACCTCTTTGTTCTTTTCAGTATTTTTCGGTAAGTCCAGGAATGTCAAATTCTCTCTCACGAAAATATCGAACTTAGACCTATCGTTATTTTCTAAATACGCTCCCATTCCCCAAGTAAGAGCGAACACAAAAAGTTTAGCTAAGTGTTGGGAACCTATTAGTTTAGTTTCTTCAGACTTTTCCTCTTCTTCCACCAAATCATCATCTAAGTCTAGCTGATTAGTTTTTCCATTTGGTTCATCTTTTTTCTCCTCAACTTGGTGTGGCACTAAACCTAATTTCGACAAAACTAGTCTTTATAATGAATTTTGAAATATTCTTTTAGCTAACAATAGTTCGTTATATAATTTTTCAGAATATAGTGACAAGATTTTCAAGATGGCGGCATTTCCGGTTATTTTAAAAATGGACACTAACTTCGTTATTTTAAATAAAATGCAAATCTTTCAATTTCTTCTTAGATTTCCTATGTTTACTTTTTCTAGTTCAAGTTCGAGGTATTTTCGAAATATTTCTTAATTTCTAATTTTTTTTATTTGCACATTCACCTTTGAAATTCGGTGTTTCTATCATTCTGAAATATTCCAGAATCAATCATGAAATCTGCAGGAGAAAGTATTGGTGGTTTATTTGGTGAGTTTTCGATTGGGTATAAATTTCGGAGAACAAGTACCTAGCCATAATTCTTTTTTTTTTCATTGGAAGTCAATATTTTTTATTTCACCAAAGAAAGCCAAGTTTACGTCTCTATGAATCATAGCCATTTTTTCAAGTAACTATAACTTTTTGTGGACATATATAAGTATTCATCCATAACCTTAAAGTGGAGTTAATTATTTTTTGCATAGTCTAGTTTGAAAAACATCTTTACTGAATATTGGCATGAGCTCTATGTCACAAAATATGGACAATCAAAAAGTCATTTGAATTAAGATTTAACGAATTTGATTTATATTTATAAGAAATTCAAGTGAACGGTGAAAAGAACTTGCCTCTTATTCAACGAAAAATATCCTTACTTAAGGGTGGCTTAGATGAATAAGAGTTTGGAAGACAGAAACTGAACTTCATATGATTAGAAGGGGTAAAACCAACAAGAATGGTAAATTAACTCATAAACCAATTGATAAATTTTCTTGAATCGACTATGGATAAATAATGATTTCAAGATGAATTAATGGATGTTGAAACATAATGAAAAAAGAGCACAAGAATGATTTCCAAAGCAAACTGAATAAATCTTAACTTAATGATTCCTCAAATTTCATATTACGAAATGTGCCCGTAGCTTTTTCCCCCTCCTAGCCACCATTTTTGGGAAAAAGGTATAAAAACATAGTTATGAATTTTTTAAATGAAAAATTTTTTTTCCTTGCTGGTTTTCAATAGATAAGTTCAGAATAATTTTGCTATTGCATATCTATTGAAACTATGAGAATATTATAAGCTTCTTATAAGAACAAAGTATTTATATATACATAAATGAATATATATATATATATATATATATATATATATATATATATATTTTTATATATATATATATATATATATATATATATATATATATATATATAAATGAATTGTTTAGCGTCTGCTGGGGTTTCAGAAAAATGAGTGTATTGTAAATCTGATACAGTGTGGGTACATTATATGTAACTCTGTCGATTAAAAATAGAGCATTATCTAAAAGAAAAGAATGTATATTGTAATGAATAGTTGAGCTGTAGAACGTGTATTTCAAAGATTATTCTCATTTGATGTTGAAGATAGTAAAAGAATTTGTGATCAAACTTCGCCCATGTGAAAAAAAGGTGTTTAGTAAGCAAACCATATTGAGTAAAATGGGTTGCTTGTTTGATGGATGCAATATTTTGTTTTGATTGATGTTGTGTGTTAAAATCTGTATAAATTGTTTTAAATATTCAATGTCAGTCCTATCAACTATGACATTTAATAAATTTGTCAATCGAATATGTAAGATTTCTCCATATATCTCTATCTGAAGTTTTGGTACAATACCTACATCATTCTGCTCTTGAATTAATACATTTCTATTCCATCAAAATTAATAAATTGAAATTATCTGACACTGCTGAGCCAATCAACTTGGCAAAATTTGAATTTATTGATTCACCAAGTCTCTCATTCCCTATACTTACTGGCATCAAAGTTTTGTGGTGGGGCTTGTCAGCCCCACATAGGTATATCTCAGAAATTTCCAGCTCCCTAATTTTCTTGTATTTATGTTTCAAATTTTCATATTACTTGTTCTTAATTTAATGAATTCCTGAGAATTTTTACGAGTATCATGCACGATATTATAATACAATCTGCTTTCCGTTGTATATAAGTATTAAGTTTGACTCTGAAATTCTCTGTATTATTGAAAATCTATTGCACAATTCTCAGAAATTCCTGAGAGAGTAAATATTACTCGAAAACATAAAAAGAGGCCCAAAATATGTACCAGAGAATTTTCGACCAAAAAGAACGTCTTGGCAGTTTTCTCTAAAGTCATTGAAACAATAATGAAAAATAGGCTAATTGAATACCTTAATGGTAAAAATTTCATAAACTCCCATTAAAATGGATTTATCGATGAAAACAGTGCTCAAACCGCGATTGTAACTATACTTCAACACACATATGGAGAAATGGAATAATGCGAAAATTTCGAAAAAATTAACCATTTCAAGTACCTTGGACTTATATTGAACGAAATATCGAGTTTAAGTGCAGATATAGAATATCTGTACTCCAAACTCGGAGGTTAAATATATGCATTACGAAAAGAAATAATAAAACAAAATATTCATTGTACAACCCACATGTCTGCTTCATTTGTCTGCTTTCAAGGGTGGTTCTAATGCAGCTGATTTAAAAGGTTTTTAGGTGGCACAAAATGTATTGTACAATTACTTGAAATTATTGAATATCGAGAGCATTGTCAAAGAGGATAGTATAAAACTTATAAATACGATCGAATATAATACTGTAGAAATTGAAATAGACTTTATATGGAATAGTTATATTCATACATATGATACAAGGCGAAACAAAATATACATATCATAGCATCCACAGTAAATATTGGCAGGAAGAAATACACATATCAGGCAGCGTCATGGTATTATGAGGTTCCACGGCACATCAGGAATATGCCACAGCACAAAAACTTTTCAGTTTTGGTTAAAAAAATTATTTGTATCTAATTTTAATACACGCAATCGTTGTTTTATTGAAATTTTGTCATTTGATATAGATTTTTTCAACATTGAATAATTCACCAATATTGATATATTTTCAACTCACCTTCTAATATTTTCAGCATTTGCAATGTGATGTTGCAGGGAAGAATTTCAATTACTAGGTTCAAATTCTGATTTCCATAATTATAAACTGGACTCACTGATTCCCAAAAGAGATTTTTAAATAGTTCTTGCTCTTTGGCGCTTCGAGTTTTCAACCAGGCTTTAACTACAGGTTTCCATGTTAGACCAGACGAGCTCATATAGACCATTCCATTGCGTGAAACAGTAGCTGGAGAAGCATTGTCTATATTATGAGGCTCGAAGATTATTTTACAAGTAGGAGCCATTGAGAGGCGATCTCCATTTGCTAGGGTTAAAGTTTTGTTATCGTCCAGAACGGAATTTAAGTTTTCTATCCATATACTGTCGACTGGTCCATCAAGAACTAACCATACATATTCACCTTGAAAATTATTATAATGGAAAATCGACAATGATATTCAAAACGTATAATAATTTTATCTGATTGAGTTCTTCCTAGATCAGTTGAACATTCCGTGAATTCAGTAATGCACTGATATGATATAATTCATAACTACTTGATTGGGCAGATTATGCTAATGAAGTTCTTCTTGAAGATAAAACCACGAAAAAAAATTCAATTCACCTCATCGAATTTGCTTTTTCCAGTGATAAGTTTAGTTCTTGGACTTTTGAATTTTTTTTACTGATTATCGACTTCTCAGAAAAGTATTCAGAATACCAGCTAGGAAATTGATATCACTAATAGTCCGCACTTTTCTCAATAATTCTAATTAAAGGCACCAATCTTGTTGAATAAAATTTCAATTGCTTTATGGAAATATGATTTTGATAACTTGAATGTTTAAAAATACTTAGATGGAAGAAATATGAAAGTATCATCACAGGCAGTGGCGTAGATAGGGGGGGGATCAAGGGGATCAATCCCCCCCCCATGAGCCCACGAAAATTATAATAGAATTGAATAAAAGTCTTCGTATCTACGTATTTAAGTATACATGAAATTTATTAAGCACTAGCACCTCTTTTGGTATTATGTATGTGCGATTATATGAAAATCATCTAGATCTGTTTTCGTGTCGACTGTGCAATTGTGTGTGCAATATCTACTTATAATTTCAACATTATAATTAATCAAGAAATTGAATCGTTTCATAATTTTGGGTGAAGTAACTAGTAGTTTTGAGCATATTCTATTCAATGTTCAATTAGTAAGTTTAATCGGTCACTTTGAGCAAAAAACGTGTTTAAAAAAGTTTAAATGGGTCTAATAGAAAATTTTTATTTCGAAAGGAAGAAGTCAACCAAAATCACCTCGCACTTCTTCTCTTTATGAATTGTATACTGTACTTACTATTAAACAAAACTGCTCGAGCTTTTGTTTAATGGTGTAGTATTATATCTAAAACACGAGCAGTTTTGTTTAATTGTATAGGTAGTATAAAATTTGAAAAGAAAAGAAGTGCGAAGAGGTTCTGATTGACTTCTTCCTTGGTAAATAAAATTTTCCATGTCACACACGTTTTTGTTCCTAGTGACTGATTAAATTTCTGTTCACATAGAATATTTTCAATCAATATTTAATATTTCGATTATTTTTTGAGGTAGAGTAGGCATCAAATTATGAGTAACTTTTGGCTTTGACAATTTAATTACTCCATAACATTTTGAAGTAAATAAAAATTTTCTGTGATAGCGTTCAATCCATTTCTGGACTTGGAGAAAGATTTACTAATCATGAGAATATAGTCTAGTCAAGTGCTTTTTTTGTTCAATTTTGTTCATGAGTCTCGGAAAAATATGAACAAGGTGTCATTCGATTCGAAAGAGCATAAAGATATTTTTTGAAAAGTTCCGTTCTTGAGAATTGTAAAAGTTATAATCAATTTACTGAAAGAAAAAATTATCTCAAAAACTAATTGATATTTTTGATATCTAAATACATATACAAAAACAGGAAATTTTCTAAAAGAAAGTCTCCCGGAACTGTAGGATTAATATTTATAGTTTTCTCAGAGTAAAAATACGGCCGACAACGGGTAGTCTGGCTTGCGAAAGTAGCGCCCATTTGGGACACTTTAACAATAAACATTGTTCAACTATTTTAAATATTGAATTAAGGTATGAAAAATTTCAGGTTCTTACTGGATAGGTAAATGAACAATAATCCAGTGACAAAATATTTTTATCGCGATTTTTCAATTGGTTATGCAATAGTTTTTTGCTGCTTGAACAAGAACATTGCAAGTTTAATAACTGTTGAACTAAAGATCTGATACTTTTTTTGCTTTCTTGGAGCTAGTTTCAAAAAAATGCAGAATAGTTTCCTCTTAAAAAAAAATTAATTTTTCAGTTTTTATTAACAATTTACGCACTTTCATTAATCATAACTTTCTTTTCTTGATTCTCTTATAAACAACGCATTTGTTTATAACAATTTTTTAAACAATAGGAGATGAATATTGAAAAAACCATTTTCATGTAGCTTCCGATAATAAAAAATGGATCATCAAAATTATAAAAAAAAATTAATTTTGATTTTGCAAAACTATACCTACGGAACTTGTCAATAAACAACTGAAAAATTGAAATTTTTTCAATGGGGATTTACTCTGAAGCCTTATGATAATAGCTCCAATAATGAAAAATAATTTCAGATCCATAGTGAACAGTTATCACACTTACATTTATCATGTTCAAGTACCAAAAATTTGTTAATTAACTATTGCATAACTAATTCAAAAATCGCTATTATCGCTGGATTATTACTCATTCACCGATTTAGTAACTGTCTGAATTTTTCATTCCTTAATTTTCATATTTCATATTGAAAAATAATTGTTGAAGTGTCCTAAATGGGCGTGACTTGCCCAAACCAAATTACCCGTTTTCGGCCATATTTTTACCTATCTGAGAAAATTATGAATATTGATCCTACAGTTCCAGTAGTTGGGTCTTTTTTTTGGGAAATATCCTCTTCTTTTCGAATCTTTCTTCAGATTTCAAGAATCTCAATTAATTTTTGACTTATTGGCAAAGAACCAAACCCCTTTTTCCAGTATATTGTTTACTTTCACAATTTTCGCGAGCGAATTTAATTTTTCTCAAAAAACGTCTATATGCTATTCCGAATCGAGTGACACCTTGCTCATATTTTTCCGAGACTGCTGGAAAAAGTTGAACAAAAAAGCTAGACTAAATATATCTGAAAGATTTTCGATGTTTTTCAAGCATGATTTATACTAAATTGACAAAGCAGTTGATAAATTCATCAAAACTGATGAGTTTTATCAAAAATTTCTTACTGCCACACCTGCTGTTCTCGTAACTTGAAAGTGTGGAAGAAATATTTAATTCGTAAGGGCGATGTTAAGCCTAAAAATTCAATAATAGACGTTGATGATTGCCTAGAAATTTTTTTTTCGAATATCTATATGTTGTTCAGAATATTAGCTATGCTGCCAGTATCGACGTTTGAAGCGAATAGAAACGATTCAAAGGAGCACGATAAAAGAAATGGACTTGTAATGACCCTTCTGAATATATAAAATTCATTGCAAATTAATTGTTTGTCTAATTTTCTGTTTTTGAAAGGTTTGGCTGCTCTGGCAATTCATAGTGACATTGGAATCACAGCTGACGAAGCCATGAATGTCGAAAAACGCCTAAAACTAGATTTTCTTCTCTAATTTTCTCAAGAATATGTTCAATGATTTATATATCCAATTTAATATAATTCAATTTTTCACTAATTCTTGATAAATTTTTTCCAATTCAAATAATTTGAATTTTTTGCAATTTACTTCAATTTTTCTGCTTATTTTGTACTATCTACATGAAAGATTATTTTTATCAACAAGAATAGAACTTTAGAAGAAAAACTTATGAAATTTTGCACTAAGTCATATCCCCCCCCATCGCAAAAAGCTATCTACGCCACTGATCACAGGTACCCATTTTGTTCACAAGTTTACAATGAAAGGATTGTTCAATTAGTTATCGTTCAATATAGCAACTAATTTCCATATTATAAGAGTTAATTATCTGGTTTCAAATCTGCGTCTTACCGAAATTATATAAGTACTTCGAGGGATGTTTTTTAACAAATAAATTCAAATTATAACACTGAATAAATGGAGAATTGCGAAGAGAAAATAAGGTGAACAAATGCAATGTGAATTCTATTCGGAAAGGTGGTATAGACTAAAAGGTTCAATGAAATTAAAATCACATTTTTGAGCAAGCTGAATCAAAGTAAATGATATTTAGTTCTCACGAATCAATTTCTAGAACGATTATCTCTAACTCATATTATTCTTGATGTTACTTTGTGTAAAAAAGTGTTTCAATTATTTTTCAAATAGAAGGAAGTAGAAAATATTTTCCATAACTCTTGTTTTCGGAGATGATACAATGAAATAAAAAGAAATTATGCAAAAAACACTGCACTTTTTGTCAAGTGCCTACCTCTACTTAATGCAAATTCTGGATTCACCGGAAGTGACATACTCTTAAGATTTTTAAATAGGACATCTGGTATATTTTCAGTTTTTGTCTCCATATGACATTCAAAATATAACTATGTATCATTTATTACTGTTTGTTCTAATCTGAAAAAGATTTTTCATTTGAAGAAAGTTCCAACGTTATGATATTTCCAGTTTCTCATCGGAAGTTGTTTTACAACCTAATAGAGTGCGGTATCAAATTAATCGTTATAAAATGCCCTTTTTTTCTAACCCGACGAGTCACCATGTTGCCATTTGAAAGAAATAGTCAGAAAAATTTTAAAATCAAACGTCACATTGCTGAAACATTTTTGTTTTTACAGACATTTTAGGTCTGAAATTGGTTACTTGAACGTATTCATAGCACTCTAGAATAAAAAATAATGAAAAAAACGGTTACAAACAGTGAAAAATGATACATAGTTGTATTCTGAATGTCAAATAGACTTAAAAAAAACTAAAAATATATCAGGTGTCCCTGAAAATCGAAAGTCTATGTCACTTTCGATGAATTCGGAATTTGCATGAAGTCGAAAATACAGTTTTTTGCATTAAACAGATCCTCCATATTTTATATCATTATCTCCAAAAATAAAAGAAGTTATAGAGGTGAGTCGCCTTCCGTTGACACTCGGTATAATAAATATCCATTTCTTTGCTTCTCACACTGAACTTCATAAGAAAAGATTATACTTCACGTATTCGTTAAAAGAAGATAAACTAATTCAAGTAGTAATCAGTGGAATACCGATCAATACTAATGTCAGCGACATTGTAGTAATAAGATACTCAGGCTCAGCAGATTTAGAAATCAACGCAACAGAAGTATCGAGAAAGACATCGAGAAAAAATAACAAGCCGCTACCACTTTTCATAGTGAAAACGAGCAATAAAAAGATTTACGACGTCAAATGGCTATGTACTGAGCGTTTCAGTAAAAATGAAACGTAAATCGACGGAACCAGGACAATGCCACCATACCAACGTTACGGTCATGCGCAAAGCAGATGCATCTTCCCCATCAGGTGCGTGAAATGCGCAGTAGTCACCCGGTGCATGAATGAACCATGGAAAGCGGACATCCAGCGAGCTACAAAGGGTGCAGTAAATATACTTCCCCAAATCGAAAAACGGAAAACAAGAATAAAGGGCCAAAACCGTAATTAAAAAACCAACAGAAGTCAAACAGGTAGAAATTGTTCCAAGGAAAGAAGCCGTAGTAGAAATACCGAAAGAGGTAATAACACCATCAAATGCCGGCTCTACGAGACATGAACAGAAACCTAAACCTCGAAGAAACAAGTACAGAAAACGGCAAAAAAAATCCAGAAGAAATCGGAAACTCAAAATATTTCGAAACAATCGGCCACAGAAGTTGCACTGCAACAATCGGCCGAGGTTATCAAGCGAGCGACTACATCGCTTACAACAATGTTGAAAGACTTAATCAATCAATGGTTGATAGAAACCAATTAAGTCCGTCAGCAGTGAAGATTATCGCATGGAACGTCTGTGAGATAAGACAAAAAAAAGACAAAATTTTAAAAAGAAGAAATGATCGCACAAGAACCGCTAAATGTTAAAGCGTTGCAAGAAACGAAAATAATGAAAAACCATCGGTTAGGTTTCACGGGATATGAAACCTATAGATTCGATAAAAGGAGCCGGGAAGGTGGAGTCGCGCTATAAATAAGAAGTAGTTTTGAACATATTCTCATTAAATGAGAAGGAACCGAAATAGATGGCATCAATGATGAAATAGAAATGAAAAACAACAAAATTATAATCACGTCGGTATATAAACCACCAAAAAATATTTTGTTCTAAGAAGATATAGATGACTTGCTTCGAGGACATAAATCACGAATACTAATAGGAGATCTTAATTGTAAATCCATTGCGTAACGGTCAAAATGTTAACGGAGTAAGATAACAACAATTTGCAACAGCAAATGAAGACGTAATAATAGGGCCAGAAGTGCCGACATATATTTCAGACTGCACCGGAACACCAGATGTTTTGGATATAGCGATCATGAAAAATATGGCTCTAGACTACGGAATAACAACCCTAGAAGAAGGAACATCGGATCATAACCCAATAATGTTGAAAATTTGACATGGAAATAGACAAGAAGTTACTGAAACGAAAGTGCATACAAAGTGGGATGTGTACACGAAGACATTAGATACATTGATGACGGATATCCCAATTATAACGGATGAAAAAGAACTGCAAGAATCAGTTTCTAAATTACAAGAGCACATACTCGAAGCATTCGAGATAGCAAGTAATAAAAACGACAAGCTGTAAATAGGCATTCATACGGAAACTTACTTCATGAAATCAAGACATTCATAAGAGAAAACAGAAGGCTAAGGGGATTACACCGAAGACATTGAACTGAACAAGATAAAGCAGAACTACGAGTACACAGCCAGATGCTCAAAAACACATTGAAAAACTATCAAGAAAATAGGTGGAACAAAAACTTGAAAGTTTATACACCAGAGGGAAAGAACATACCCCACCCCTACATAGTGCAAATAGTATGGTATATACAGAAGAAGATGAGGTTGGAGCACTGGCAGAATCAATCGAAAAAGAAGGCCGAATAAATAAACATCCAGACGATGACGAGAGATACGAAAGATTGGTTCCAAGAGTAGTCAGAGATTAAACCACCGAAGAAGAGGTGAGAACTATTATCAAAAAACTGAAGAGACAAATAGCGCCTGGTCCGGATTATATAACACATGCTATGCTGAGAAACTTGCTTAGAAAAGGTACAGAAGCAATAGCATCAATTGTAAATGCGATTATGAGTTTCGACTACTTTCCAAAGCAGTGGAAGCACACCGACGTGATAGTCTTCGGAAAAACAAACATGGATTAAAATTTCCCATAGAATTATAGACCACTAAGCCTTTCACCTGTACTCGGCAAAGCAGCAGAAAGAGTAATAGTGAGAAGATTGCGTGAAGAAACAGACGAACTAGATACCATACCAAAAGAACAGTTCGGATACAGGCAAGGACACTCCGCGGAAAAACAAATACTGCGAATAGTTGAAACTATTACAAAAGGATTTCAAATTGAAGCCATGACAGGTGCGGTATTCCTAGATGTAGAAAGAGCCTTCGACAGAGTTTGGCAAAACGGACTTGTATATAAAATGCATAACGCGGGATATACGTTAAAGACCTGTAAATTAAAAAAAATACATGAGCAGCAGAACTTCTAGTATACAAATTGTCAATACAAGATCTCAACCAAGAAATATAGAAGCAGGGGTTCCCCAGGGATCCGTACTTGGTCCCTTGCTATACCTGATATATATACACACGACATTCCTAAGACAACGAATACAAGATTTTCCTTGTATGCTGACGATACGGAATGTAGGAATAATATGTAAAAGGCTACAAGAAGAGATGAACTAAATCTCATGGATGCGAGATTAACATGAAGAAAACATGTAAACAAACAAAGCAGTACTGAAGATAAAAGTAGCAATGGCGCAGCTGTATCCTTTCATCAATAAGAAGAGCAAGATGACGAACAGAGTCAAACCACAACTGACGTACGGATCAGTAGCGGGGGATACACTCCAAAAAGCAACTAAGTATAGCGAGTACGGAAAACAGATTTATTAGATCAGCTTTGGGCGCACCATGGTATGTTCAAAATGAACAAATAAAAAATATTTACGGCGATAGAAGACCATCAAAATCAAGGGCTCAGAGATTTGACAAACTAGGATCCAGAAGAGGACGCACAAAGAACGAGAGTCTATTACAAAAGACTTCGAGACCAACTTGAAAAATAACAATTCAACAGTTGAATTCCACATAGGCCAGGTTAGCATTCGGTAACGTTTTTGAAGTTTTCACCTCGATTGTAAAAAAAACTCATCTCTCTTACACATTCGAGACCAGACCACCGACGAAGCCGCATCGCCCTGGAAAAGCGGTGAATTCGACGGCAAGCGACTGAAGACTGAAGACGACAAGAGTGAAAAGGACCTCGATGGGCAGAGATGTTAGTCCATTAGACACGAAGTAACTCGGATCGCTAGTAAGGAGCAGCGCCCAACAGAGGACGGCACGGTGGGATGGAAGCGGATCATCAGGTTCGAAGACGAATGATGCTCGTTGCAGACGACGAGAGTGAAGACGCATGTTTGATCTGTATGTCGAAGTAATGGTGCCTCCGTTGCAGACGACGAGTGTGAAAACGGATGTTGGATCTCGACGTTGGAGTGATGAGCATTGTTCAACAGCGAACCGACCTGGGATGAATCGAACATACTTTATGTCGACAGAGAATGCCACGGGCAGTAGTCAGGTATGTTTACTAGATTGCAAAATTAATGCGATGTGGCGCAGAGAGATATACACTTGAATTTTGGAATTTAGACACAAGGAAGGGAACAGGTTCTAGTGCTGACCACAGCACGAGAATCCTAATCTGAGTGCGAGACTGAAGGTTTAGTAGGCCAACGCACGGAAACCGAAAGAACAGAGGTGTTTTTAGTGGGAAGCAACAGTTGAATCCCACACAGGCCGGGTTAGCAACCGGTATCGCTTTTGAAGTTTTCACGTCGATAAAAAGAATCATCTTAATACCCGTTCAACAAATCAACGAATGTATTCCCGGGCCAACACTTCATATTTTTCAATCCGTGAATCTCTACGATCAAACATATATGTGAAAAGAGAGAGGCTTATACCCAAAGGGTAGAAAACAGCTGGATTAAAAAGAATAAATACACATATATTTTATATATATATATATATATATATATATATATATATATATATATATACATATATATATATATATATATATATACATATATATATATAATATATATATATATATATATATATATATATATATATATATATATATATATATATATATATATTTATATATATATATATATATATATATATATATATATATATATATATATATATATATATATATATATATATATATATACATATATATATATATATATATATATATATATATATATATATATATATATATATATATATATATATATATATATATATATATATAAAATATGTATTCCATCATAAACAAAATAGAAGAAAGGATCTTGTTAGTATCACCATTAGATTATATGAAAACTGATTCTCCTAGAGTTTCACGAGATATTTTGCAACAATTTGCATCTACATGAGTACCTAATCGAAACAAAATTTAAGAAATAGGAAAACGTTTATTGAAACTTAATTTACACTATATTTACAATAAATGATAACTGTTTCGACTGTTGTCGAAACAAACGTTTATTTAAACTCAATTTCCACTATATTACCAACAAATCATAATCGATTCCACGACAGTGTGTTGTCGAAACAATTGTCATTTATTGTGAATATAGTGAAAATTAAGTTTCAATGAACGTTTGCTTATTTCTTGATATGAATTTCCATCAAGTAAACGTTACTTCGGTTCATAAAAAAGAAACACAATATGGTTAGAATAATACAGGTTAAATATGCCGATAATAAGTTATTTGACCTCAGCTTTTCATCATCTGCAACAAACGTACGGAGTATGTGCATATCTTCTTTGCTATTTTCGTCCAATCAACATTTCAACAGCTCTCAGAAAGTTCGGACTATTTGCTATTCCGTTTCTATATCGAAAGAATAATTATAGTATTTCGTTCCTTTGGAAATTTAATACTTTCTAATTAGTCGATATCACCTTTTACAACTTGAGCAGTCCTTTATCTGTTTAAGAATTATTCTAAAATTTTCACTCTACTGTTCTTCTGACAGACTCAATTGAAAAAATATAAATTCAGTTAAAAAACAAAATTACTTCAACTGCTCTCCGGAAAGAGTGCCTATATCAGAAAATTATAAATTTATTTATATCATATGGATATAATATTCCTCTTATCCTGAAAGCTACCAAACCTGATTTAAGTTTCAATGTTTTTCTCCAAAGCGCCGAAAATATTCCATCAGTCCAATCATTCGTCGCGACGTCAAGACGTCCAAACATTTGCGCAGCTGATATAGATTTTGGATTCATTCTCATTTCTCTGAAATATCATGACAGATGTTGTTGAGATATGTACCGGGTGGCCAGATAAGAATGCAAAGTGCTGTATCTCGTAAACTATTCATCGCAGAGACTTGTGGTAAAAACTATTATAACTAAACTGGCCAAGAGAAAATCTTGGAAAATATTTTCGGATTTTCAAGCTGACCGTCAGGGGCGTAAGCCACATCTAAAATTTTTAAAGTGATTTTTTTCTGAAATTCTTCTAGTATATGTTTCACAAAAATATATGTTTTCAAGCTAAGTTTCATTCGAGTAATTTTTCAACGTATCTATTGAAATGAAGTGGTGATTTAATGTTTTTTTAACACTTTGACTGCCGGCATACTGAATTTTGTTTGTTTTATTTTGTTCTGTCAGTCATATGTGACTGACAGACTATTGGGCAAAATGTTGTGCTGTCAGTCATTTATGACCGACAGCACCATTTCATACATGGCCACGTCAGACGATTTAGACCGACTATTTATTGGGTGGGAAAGAAATAAACATCATCTTTGGCATTACCGTTCCCCCACCAATGAAAAAAACGCGCGACGTGTAACGTTCGGTCACATGATAATGGTCCCCGGCGGGCTTTGAAATTTCTGTGTCAGTCAAAAATGACTGACATGACAGTCAGAGTGTTAATGAACAGCTGTAACTCCTGAACGATTAACCAAGTTCGTCTCATTAGAAAAAGGATTTATTACTCCATCAAACCCATTTTATGAGTGATATGTCAAACTTTTGGTGACGCCGCTAGAGAGCGTTTTTTGGTACAATAAGATATAATTGCCAGTTTTCCTGAAGAATTTAATGCAATTACCTGACTTTTTTGTCATGAAAATGTAGTGTAATGATACCAAAATAGGCTAGTAAGAGCCGTATCTTGATATCTTATTTCTAGCCTGAAATATTGAAGAAAGAAGATTCATTCATCATATAATTCTAAAAAAGCGATATTACACCGGTTTTTATTTTCATTTATTTGTCTTTTCACGGGAATTAATAATGAAATTTCATTATTTCATGATTTTTGAATAATAGTATCTTTAGTTCAACATATTTTGATAATGAAGGATTGAAAAATATTGAAATGCCTTTCACGAACGACGAAGGTATTGATATAATTGCGGTATATTTTGAATATCTTCAAAATGCGGCATTGGCACAAAGAGTATACACAGCTTTCTATCCAAATCGGCGTTCAAGCCATGCGAAAATTTTTTCGCGTTTAGTGCGAAATTTGTTTAATACTGCCAGCTTTTGACCTTAAGAATTCCAGATAAAAATTCTCTATATGCCCAACAAATTCTCGCAATCCGTAACGCCGATTTGGTGATCGAGCTCGGTCAACTATTTGTGTCAATTCTGCATGTCGAAATGTCGAAGATACTCAAAATATAACGCAATAATATCAACAGCTTCATCATTTGTGTGACGCATTTCAATAATTTTCAGTTCTCGTGTGTATTTATATATTAATATATATTTATATATATTTATTTCAAATTAATTTAGTCATTTGTTTTTCCTCCTTGGCCTACTCTTCATATTCTGACTACATTGCACTTGCATATTATTACATTGATTATAATGCTCCTACACGATCTTTTATTAAATTTTTTCAACTATGAATAATATTATTTAGAAACAATAAAATAATGAAATTTTATCATTGATTCTTGGAAAAAGACGAATAAATAAAAAATTAATATTGGTGTCATGGCGTCTTTTCAGAATTATATGATAACTGAAGTTTCTTTCTCCGATATCCTAGGCAAGAAATAAGATATGGAGATACGGTTTTCACTAACCTATTTTGGTATCATTACGCTATAGTTTTATGGAAAAATCAGGTTATTGCATTCGATTTTTTAGGGAAATTGGCAGTTTTTTGTCATTATATCAAAAAACGCACTCTAGCGGCATCACTAAAAACTTGACATATCACAAATAGAATGGGTTTGATGAAGCAATAAATGCTTTTTCCAATGAGACCCACTTGGTTGAAATCCATTCAGTCGTCTAGGAGTTACAGCTGTATATTCAAAAAAACATCGAATTATCCCCCACTACTTCATTCAATTAGATACGTCAAAAAGTGTCAAACAAAAATCACTTGAATAAAGCTTAGCTTAAGAAAGAAAATAATTTTGTGGTACATTTACTAGGTGTAGGTATTTCAGAGAAAAATCACTTTGAATGTTTTAGATGGTGGTTACGACCCCTGGTGGTCATCTTGGAAAACTGAAAATAGTTTTCAGGATTTTCTCTTGGCCACTTCACTCATAATATTTTTCACCGCAAGTCTATGCGATGAATAGTTTACGAGGTACAGCACTTTGCATTCTTATCTGGCCACTAGGTACAGATTTGTCGAAGGAATACCTGTGAAATTGCCCCATATGTGTCAATGATCTCATAAGAACTTGAATACATGTTGTTTTTCCAGATCCAGTAGGTCCTAAGGTCATAATTCCATGCCTTACTTCTTGAGTTTCATATAGCTGAAAATTCATCATTACCTAAACCGTAAAGAATGAAATATATTTTCACCTGTATAAGTTTCAAAACCCAAGGCGGATGATTAACTAGACCTGCTAATTCAATTTGTTTGTTGATAGCTTCTTCCAGTTCCTGATACGTAGTTTTATCTAGAACTTGATTAGGAAAAAGGTCTGCCACTAATGAAATGAATAATGGTTCATCCTCATCTATGAGCTTAGATAAATTCATATCTCTCAAAACTCTCATCACTATTGTACTTTCAGAATCTTTTTCATTCACTCTTTTTGCAGCCCCTAAACTTCTCAGGACAGATAGTATATTTCTCAATCCGAAATCATAATGAACCTAAAATATCGGAGTTTCACATGAATGTAAACTTTAAATGAGCAGTTTTGCTGAAATTAAAAACATTTTCTCAAGTATAGAGCTTGTGAAATGAATCGATATACCTCCAACCATTCATCTGGAATAATTGTGAAACTCGATATATATATATATATATATATATATATATATATATATATATATATATATATATATATATATATATAGATATATATATATATATATATATATATATTAATATCATTTGGCTATATTTGTATTAATTTATTTATTTATATGAATTTAAATTTCTAATTGATATGATTTTCCTCTAATTTGATTATGAATAAATTATGTTGAGCGCCTTTAAAATTTTATGAATTGATATTTGTTTCTTTTTATTTGATTTAACACTATTTTTATTAATTCTCAGGAAAGGTTTTCTTTTAATGAAATAAACTCTATTTACTTTCTGAAAATTTGATCTTTCTCTAAAAAAATTTCAATAAATTCAAGTATTTATAACTTCAACAAATTTTATTAACACACATTATCAACATACAATTTAAATTCAAATATAACAATAATAATAACTCTTTCTTATTTGATTAAGGTACTTTTAATCTTGATCCCCCTTTCATTTAATATATTTGCAAATATTTAATAAGTAGTCAAATTGGCCAATATAAAAAGTTATAAAAACTCACGATTTACTATTTCACTTTTGGCTTTCCTATATTTAATGTAGGTCTAATAAGTCTTTCTTCTTCTTTTCTCTTGCTTTTCGTTCTCGTTATTCTGCAAGTTCTGCAACTCTCTTGATGATATTCTTTTCGTAACCTCACTAATTTTCTGTTGTGAATTGATTACACAACAAATATTATTTCACAATTATTTCACTTTATTGAACTTTTCTTCACTAACAGGTACTATCAGCTTTCTTATTTTCACTCAATAATAATTTATTACAACTTTGTACTTTCAGCTACCATTATACTTTATATTTTTACAATATGGAGGACTTAAAACAAATGAATCTGATTTCAACCAACAATGGTTCTATCTCGAATATCAAATAGAAACTGAATTCGGAAATGCTATGCACATCCTTGTATAACCTCTTTTATTTTCCAAAAATCATATCGCCTGGTATTATTATTCTGGAATAGTCTTATTTTCTTTTTGTGATTTTTAATCATATTTAAAATATTATAATAACAGGTACTGTAAAGATTATTATATCCTTCAATTTAATTAAATACACAATAATTTTGGAAATGGATTTTCTTATTAAAAACAGTTTCTTTATAATAATTTAAAATTTTACAAACTCAGTATTTCAACTTGATTATTTTGAAAAATTAAATGACAAGTGTTTATATTTTCGATAAATTTGGAATAAAAACATATTTCTGAACTGAAATCATTCAGTTAATCCCAATTACATAATATTCTGATTATTTTGTACTAAAAATTTCAATATTCTATTCATTAATTAAGTTATTATTAATTCTTGAAAAATTTGACATTTCTATATATATATATATATATATATATATATATATATATATATATATATATATATATATATATATATATATATATATATATATATATATATATATATATATATATATATTTATATATATATATATATATATATATATATATATATATATATATATATTTTGATTCTAACTTGAAATTCTCCTCTATTTTATTATTCTAAAGCAATTTTCTATTTGAAACAATTAATGAAATTCTTCTTATACCTTTATATATGATTAACTATCTCCAATGACTTGAAATTAAATTATTATTTGATATTCAAATTCAGTCGATTCTACTTTATACAGAATTTCCAGAATTATATGTGTTCTACATAAATTAAGTCTGTTATCTTGAAATAATCTATTCTAAATAATTTTTTCAAAAGTTCTATTACTTGTATTCACATATATATTTGATATTTAATGAAATTTTATTGAAATACTTAATATCTCTTTCCAACGATTAATGATATTTCATGTTTCTGACATTCAACAAGGATTTCTCATATATTATTGATATTAAAAGTTGATCTTGAACATTTATAATTTATACATTTATATTAATCTTCCTTGTAAATCAGTTTTACATCTTGAAATTCACATTAACCCATTAGTGCATAAAGTTTGCAGATGGAGGAAAAACCGATTTTTTGAAAAAAGCTAGTTAATATGGTTCGAAGTAATACAAAAAACAAGCACAGGTATGAAAAAAAACATTTTTTGCAAAAATACAGATCATCCGATATAACGGATTATATACCAAAGAAACATGCACTTCGAAAGTATGGTAATTTTTGAAACACGAATTTGGATGTAGTCTGACCGCACATTTAGTTCTGGACTCATCTATTGAAAAATTTCTTCAAGGTCAACATGATATCTAAAGTTTTCATTGAGATCGGTAATTAAGGGCCGCAGAGTTTGTACAGCTGGTCCTCTGGATCAATTTTATGATTATCATTCAGATTGATGTGTTTCAATATGTGTTCAAATCTATTGAGTCTTATACTGTCCTGAAGTATTTTTTGTATCTTCCTCCGACTTGACCAGTACATCCGTTTGTTAGGATTTTCCGTATCCAGATAACAATAGAGCTCCAAGAAAGACGTTCAGCTCATCGAGCGTCATATTCAAATTGAGGTTTCTATGCGATGCATACAAATTAGTCTTGGTCAGTATTCTGCTAAGTAACTCTCATGGCCAAAACAATTTTGTTTTGGTCAAATGAGCCTTGTTGGTTTTGGCATATTTCGATAATTCAACACTTGAGCCAAAATCAAAATAAGTAACAGTAGCTGTTTTGCTGATAATGCTTTGCCTATCATTCAGAACTGCAGTGCGTACTTCATATTCACAATTAGCTCTTAGTAATTTGAGCCCCAGATGATTTACATTGCCTTCGCAATATTCATCGCTAACGTCACTATCGCAGTCTGCGTTTTCTACGTCATCGGGAGGTTCAACATAAATGTCAGTTGACTGTTTCACATCATCTTTTTCGAGTTCATTGAAGAGATGCGCAAGCGCCAGTCTTAAAAAAAGAAATGAAACATAAAGTACGCACCTGCTGACAGATACATAAATAACAGTTGACTGACGAAATATCTACATACATCTACTATCACTGATATATGATGGAAATTATCTGGAGTAGAAACTAAATCACTTAAAAAATCGATCGCAATTATATCTAAAGGATTACTTGCTATTATACTTTTCGAAAAATATCTATTTACTATATTTTTGTTTTTACTTAATTGACATATTCTACATTTACTAGTTATATTCTTTGATTTTACTTTATCTTTATCCATTATATAATTTTCCCTAAATATTAACCATAATTTTTGTGATCCAATATGTCCTAATTTTTCTTGTAAATATGTCATAATTGAATTCCTAATTTCTCTGTGATAATATATAATTCATTGTCTGCATGAGTTTTAATAAAAATACTATCTTCTAATATACATTTTTGTTTTTATTTTCCTGTTAAATTTTGTTGTGATACTTTAATATTATCTAATGAAAATAATCCATCTTTCTCTCTTGAAATATTCATTCCTATATGCACTTTCTTCCCATCTCTTTTGAAATTTTGATCTCTTGTTAAAGCATCAGCTATTATATTATTTTTACCTGTTATATATTTAATTTTGAAATTATATTTCTGTAAAAGTAAAGCCCATCTATGTATTCTACTTTAACCATATTTATTTTTTAATATACTTGTTAATGCCAAATGATCTGTTTCTATATAAAATTTATTTCCTAATAAATAAAATCTTAATTTTGTCTCATAAAATATCATACTGGCTAATTCTAATTCTGAAATGCTGTAATTTTTCTCATAATTCTTAGTTACTCTAGATATAAAACTTATTGGTACTTCTTTATCTCCTATGTTTTGAATTAATACTCCTGCTAATTTATCTTCAGAAGCATCTGTTTTTAGAATGAAAGGTAAATTATAATTTGGATGATATATCTGAATTATTTAAAAACTCATTTTTAATATTATCAAATGCTTCCTCTCTTTCTTTAGTCCATTTCCAAAGTACTCCTTTTTTTAATAATTCTATTAATTTAATTATTTTTTCACTTAAATTTGGAATTAATCTTTTGAAATAATTAATTATTCCTATGAATCCTCTTAAAGTTTTCAAATTATTTGGTCTTTTATATTCTCTTATGAGTTTGATTCTATTCTCATCCATTTTTATTCCTTCTTCATCTATTTTAAAACCTAAATATATTACTTCTTCTCGAAAAAACTGACATTTGTATATATTTATTTTTAAACCTGCTTTATCCAATTAATTTGATGCTATTTCTATATGTCTTATATGATCTTTTTCATTTTCTGAATATATTTATATGTCATCTATATAATGTAAAATATAATCTTCATGTATATTTAATATCTTATGTAATGCTCTTACTAACGCCGCACAAGCACTTTGTAAATCAAAAGGCACTACTGCAAATCTATATATAACTCCGTCAATTGAAAATCCTGTATAATCTCTACTATTTTCTTCTAAAAGTATTAACCAAAAACTATGTTTTAAATCTAATTTTGTAAATATTAAGATGTAAATATGTTAGTAATTCTTCCAAATATTGCTTCTATATTCATTGGTGCTTCATATTGAGGTTCTGTAGATTTATTAATATTTCTTGCATCTAAACATAATCTAATTTCTCCATTTTGTTTTTTAACTACTACTATTGGATTTATATAACTGGTATTACTTCTTTCTATGATTCCTTTTCTTAATATTGATTCAATTTCCTCTGACACTTCTTTTCTATATTTATATAGAATAGGATAATTTTTACTCTGAAATTCTTCTATATTTTTCATTTCTATTTTATGTATATAAGATGTAACAACTCTATTTTCCTGGTTTACTAGACCTTTATATTTCTTCAATATATTTTTAATTTTGTCCCTATATTTTGGTGAACATTTTGTTTCTTCATTTTTTTCCTCTTCTATTTTCATATTTCCATATATATATTTTTCTTTTATATCTTCTTCTGCAAATTGAATCCTATTTTCATATATCTTAATTATTTTCTCTTCATAATTTATTTCCACTTCATGTTTATTTAACTCATCATTACCTAATACCATGTCATATTCTATATTTTTCCTATAAATAATTTTAAATTCACTTTTACACTTCCTATTAATAAATTTACAAGACATAACTTATTTACCTCACTTAATTGATTTCCATTTGCACTAATTAAATTAATTTTTGAAATTTTTATTATATTATTTTCTAACTTACATTTTTCTACTATTTTCTCATTTATTAACGATATTTCTGATCCTGTATCAACTAATATATTTACATAAGTTTCATCTTATTTACCATTTATTATTAATAATTTTTTATACTCACTATATTTAATGTCTTCCTTTAAATTTAAAAACTCACTTGGATGTTCATAATGTATTATATTTAGATTTACTTTTGGTTCGGCAATATTAAAAAATTTTTATTCTCAGTATCCCTTGTATAATCCTCCTTAGATGTACCTGGTTTTTAATATTCTGGTTGTAACTTTAAATTCTGAAATTTTTTGTCATTTTCTTGATATTCTTTCTTCATTGGTTGTTTTCCTTTATATTGATTTCCATTGTAATTTTCTTGTGTTCCTTTATAGTATCCTTGATTAGTTCTACTATACTAATTATCACATCTACTTCTATTGTTATTTCTATTTTCATTGTAATGCTTATTATTATTATAATCATCTTGATTTTTATATTTATTTTTTTTTAAATTCATTCTCTATCTCTATTAAATACTCCAAAAATTTTTCTAACGTGTTTAATTTATTGTACATAGTATATTGTCTAATTTTATTATTATAATGTCTACTGATACACTTGATTATATTTTCCTGTGGAATTATTGAATCTAGATGTTTTACTATGTTATATAATTTAATAGCATAATCAGTTAAATTCAAATTAATATTGTAATTAAACTTTCCCATAAATAAATCTTGTCTATATTTATTTTGTTGAGTTTCTCCCCAAAAATGTTTAGTAAAATTACTTTCAAAATCTGTATATTCTTAAAATTCATCTTTTAAACTATGAAACCAAACTTGTGCATACCCATTTGAATATACTTCGATTATTTCTTTTTGCTCTTCCCATATATTGATATATCTTAATTTATTCTTAATATTATTTAGAAATGTTTTTGGATGCATGTTTCTAATTTTTCCATCAAATTTTGAATTGATATCTATATTCTCATTCATAAAATATTGTGGTATTATTCGTTGAGTTCCTAAATGATTCTTGAATTCTTCTAATTCTTTTTCGTATTTCTCATTTAAAATTTTTATATTTCTATCTAAATGTAGTAATTTCTCTTTTTCTATTTTCATTATATTATCCTCACACTTATCTATTGATTCCATACATTTTTCTACAATACATATCATTAATTCATTCTGTTTTTCGATTTCTATCCTTAATTAACATTCATTCTGTTCTAATTTCCTATCTTGAATTAATAATTCAACGTCTATCTCATTTGTGTATTTTTCTACTTTATCATTCATCAAATTCATTTTTCCATATATATATATTCAAATCTCTGATTCATATTTTCTAATTTATCATTCATAACTTCAAATCTTGCATTCATACTATTATCTTGTTTTTCAAATTTATCATTTATTTCCATTTTTTTTTTCATTCATCAAATTTTTATTCATGCTATTAATATTTGTATTCAATTCCATATTTATCTTCATTATAAAAGCCATAATTTCTGAACTTGATTCCTCTGATTTTTTAACTTTTTTCTGTTTCTCTTCTGAATCTACTCTTATAAATATTTCATTTTCTTTTTCAACTTTCTCCCCTTCATTCATATCTACATATTCATCTATATTTTCAGTAATTTGTTCTACACTAATATTTACATCCAATTCATCCTCATTCATCTTCTCTTCACCTTTTTTATTTCTTAACACCATGTTACTAGTCATTTTATTTTAAATTTATTTTTGTTATACTTTAATACAATTCTCAAAACTACTTACTTTGCTAATATAATTAATATAATTTCTCTTCTTCTGAGCCTCACGTTGGTTGCGACAATTAATATGATTTGGCTATATTTGTATTTATTTATTTATTTATATGAATTTAAATTTCTAATTGATATGATTTTCCTCTAATTTGATTATGAATAAATTATGTTGAGCGCCTTTAAGATTTTTGGAATTGATATTTGTTTCTTTTTATTTGATTTAACTCAATTTTAATTAATTCTCAGGGAAGGTTCTCTTTTAATGAAATTAATTAACTCTATTTACTTTCTGAAAATTTGATCTTTCTCTAAAAAAAAATTTCAATGAATTCAAGTTTTATAACTTCAACAAATTTCATTAACACACATTATCAACATTAAATTTCAATTCAAATATAACAATAATAATAACTCTTTCTAATTTGATTATGGTATCTTTAATCTTTATCCCCCTTTTATTTAATATATTTACAAATATTTAATAGTCAAATTGGCCAATATAAAAAATTATAAAAACTCACGATTTACTATTTCACTTTTGGCTATCCTATATTCAATGTAGGTCCAATAAGTCTTTCTTCTTCTTTTCTCTTGATTTTCGTTCTCGTTATTCTGCAAGTTCTGCAACTCTCTCCATGATATTCTTTTCGTAACCTCACTAATTTTCTGTTGTGAATTGATTACACAACAAATATGCACAATTAATTATTTCACTTTATTGAACTTTTCTTCACTAACAGGTACTATCAGCTTTCTCATTCTCACTTAATAATAATTTATTACAACTTTGTACTTTCAGCTACCATTATACTTTATATTTTTACAATATGGAGGACGTGAAACAAATGAATCTGATTTCAACCAACAATGGTTCTATCTCGAATATCAAATAGGAACTGAACTCGGAAATGCTATACACATCCTTATATAACCTCTTTTATTTTCCAAAAATCATATCGCCTGGTATTATTATTCTGGAATAGTCTGATTTCCTTTGTGTGATTTTTAATCATATTTGAAATATTATAATAACAGGTACTGTAAAGATTTTCATATCATTCAATTTAATTAAATACACTATAATTTTGGAAATTGATTTTCGTAATAATAACAGTTTCTTTATAATAATTTTAAACTTTTACGAACTCAATATTTCAACTTGATTATTTTGAAAAATTAAATATTTTGTTTATATTTTTAATAAATTTGGAATAAAAACATACTTCTGGACTGAAATCATTGAGTTAATCCCAATTACATAATATTCTGATCATTTTTTACTAAAAATTTCCATATTCTATCCATTAATTAAGTTATTATTTATTCTTGAAAAATTTGACATTTCTATATATATAGTTTTTGATTCTAACTTGAAATTCTCCTTTATTATATTATTCTAAAGCAATTTTCTATTTGAAACAATTAATAAAATTCTTCTTATACCTTTATATATGATTTACTATCATATATTAATTTCAATGACTTGAAATTAAATTATTATTTGATTTTCAAATTTAGTCGATTCTACTATATACAGAATTTCCAGAATTATATGTGTTCTACATAAATTAAGTCTGTTATCTATTCTAAATAATCTTTTCAGAAGTTTTATTACTTGTATTTACATATATATATATATATATATATATATATATATATATATATATATATATATATATATATATATATATATATATATATATATTTGATATTATTTAATGAAATTCTATTGAAATACTTAATATCTCTTTCCAACGATTAATGACATTTTATATTTTTGACACTCTACAAGGATTTCTCATATATTGTTGATTTTAAAAGTTGATCTTGAACATTTATAATTAATACCTTCGCATTAATCTACCTTATAAATCAGTTTTACATCTTTGAATTCACATTAGTTGAAATTTCAATAACATCATTACATTAATTACCAATTTACATACTTATTCCTTTTCATATGTTCAAATTTTATCATTAATATATATAGATATACATATATTTTCTAACCATCTATCATTTACTAATATCTGTTTAAGTTTATTGAAGTTTTCCTTTCTCTGATTAATTATATTTCATATTATACCATATATTTCTATAATAATAGTGCAAATAAACAAACCATATCAATATATATATATATATATATATATATATATATATATATATATATATATATATATATATATATATATATATATATATATATATATATATATATATATTTATATATATATATATATATATATATATATATATATATATATATATATATATATATATATATGTTTACGCCGATTCTTCATTGCACTCGCATGGAAAAGTAACATCTGTTGATATCGTCTTCACGAGATCGCGTATTAAATCAGTAAATTAAATCAAATAATAGAAAATTCCGCTATTACAAAAATAGAAAATCCGCTATTTTAGAAACTTTAGTTCACCCGCTTCACAATATAGAAATATCGCTAAAATAGATAGTGCCGCTAGTGTCTTCCAGTTTTAATTGTTTGGAAGTCACAGAAAGAACCTCGAAAGGGTGCTGGTATTACCTTCGCTCCTTTTCTTCCCTACAGCCCAACCTTTATTCTGCAAGTCACGAAGGGTAAGATACATAAGCAGAGAAAGCAACAGGAAATTTTGGTAAGTTGAACTCCCATCTATTTACACCATTTTCGAAAACTTCACAGTCCATTTTAATTCGCTATAACATTGATCCTAATCGAACCGGATTTTGTGTGGGTGGCTGGAGTGCAATTTCATTCATTTTATTCCATTTTTGGCGATTATATTTTCATTCAACTCATTCATTTCGTGTGTGTCGAATTAACAGATGTTCTAAAATACGACGCAGTTAAATTCACAAGCTAGTTTTTATTCACATATTTACTCGTATATTGCCGAGGTATCATTGATTTCATTTACCACTTGTCCAACTTTTAGTTAGTATTATTCGAAATTGTAGTAAAATGCCGAAATCAGATATAAGTGAGAGTAAAAGCAATAAACTCAAAGTTTTAGATTCAAGAAAAACAATGTTGTTTCAACGTTTCCAGAAATTATTCGATTATACAAAAAGTTTAGATAATCCGAAAATTCTTGAATATTTTACAGTTGGTTTGAATAACTTAGAGACTACGAGAACTCAATTGATGGAAATAGTTGATGAAATAAATTTACTTAATCTGGAATGTTCGCCAGAATATATTCCTACCTATCAAGTAGTAGAAGTCGCAGACGATTTGTATTGTCATATTATAGAGGCCTCCAAGAAAATATCTAGGAATGAAAATAGCGGTCGTTCTTTACCAATGAAAGCACAACCGAAATTGCCGAAAATTGATTTAATAGAGTTTTCTGGTGACCCTAAAATGTGGCCAATTTTCTATCAGAATTTTAAAAGCTGTGTTCATGAAAATCCTGATTTAGATAACACATGTAAAGTTCATTATTTGCTTGGTAAATTGCGCGGACGTGCTCAAACTTTGTGCTCTGGCATCTCACCATTAGCAGAAAATTATGAAACAATTTGGAAAATATCAGTAGATACTTTTTAGGATGAGCGCCTTCTCGCAACTACATACTTTAAATCTATACTGGAATTCAAACAATTGAATTCAGAATCTGATCATAACTTGAATTCATTTTTAGAAAAATTTTATGTAGCTGTTAGTGCTCTTAAACAGCTTTCTTTGAATGATCTCGCCGAGGTTTTGCTCGTTTCTATAGCGTTATCGAAATTAGATAATGATACGCAAAGACCTTTTGAGATCCAATGAAATTCCGTCTTACGATAATTTGATTAAATTCGTTCAGAAACAAACTAAGGTTTTGAGTAGAACCTCTGCTCATACCAGTAGTTCCAATCATTCAAAATCACCTATGGTTAAACCTAAAAACTCATATTCTTATACCACTTCTAGGTCTGCTTCAGATGAAGTTATTCATTATCCGTGTCCTATATGCGGAGAAAATAGCCATTTAATAACTCAATGTCATAAATTCTTGAAGTTTTCGCCGAACGATAGATATAAATTGATAAGAGAAAAAATTTTATGTTTGAATTGTTTGAGCAGTAAACATAAGATTAGTCAATGTAAATCTTTGAATTCTTGTAGGGTTTGTAGAAATAGACATCATTCTCTCTTACATTTTAATAATAAAGAATCTTCGAAAGAAGAGAAACCTGATAATGATAGAAGTATAGAAAGTACCGGGTCTCATAGTGGCGTTAGTTTGATGGTCGCGGATAGTGTTAATGGCAAAAAGAATAGTCCGCATAATACTAAGGGAATCACATTATTACCCACAGCTGAGGTAATGATTCGTATTGATGGTAAAGTAGAAATAATTCGAATTCTTGTAGTACGTCAAAATAAAGTTGGATGCTCTCGTTATAGACGATCTCGCCTCAAAATTACCATCATATGATATACTATTAGAAGATTTAAGTTTCATTGAGAATTTGCCTTTGGCAGATAGTAGATTTTGTCATTCTGAAGATATTGACGGCATTCTGGGAGTAACAATTTTCGCTGGAATTCTCAAAGGTGATAAAATAGTTGACAGATCAGATAGTTTATTCGCTCTCAATACGTCGTTGGGTTATGTCCTCAGTGGAAAATATTCTCCACGCAACCGAACCGACGTGTCGCTTAATTCCAATTCATTTCATGTAGTTATTGATAATTTCGCTTTAGAAAAACTATCAAAAATTTTTATTAAACTTGAAGAAATTCCAGAAAGGGAACATTTTAGTTCTGATGATTTAGCATGCGAAGATCTATTCAAAGCAACATATTGTAGAGAACCTTCGGGAAGATATAAAGTAGCTCTTCCTTTTAAACTAGATCCTGCCAATCTAGGAAATATGTTCACCTCTGTGTTGAAAAGATTTGCAGCGTTAGGGAAAAGACTTGCCTTAGATTTGAAGGATAAATATAGTGATGTTTTTCGAGATTACTTAAATCAAGGTCACATGAAAAAGGCTTTCACATTAGACGAAACTTTTGATGCTTCGTCCCTCGCGCCTCACTATTTTATTCCGCATCACGCAATTTTTAAGAATTCCACTACGACTCCAGTTAGAATAACAGAACTGCCAGTTTGAAAACAGCACCAAAATCTCTTTCTTTGAACGATTGTTTATTTATAGGTCCGAGATTACAAATAGATTTGTGCAACTCCTTTTGAATTTCCGAATTTTCGAAATCGCAATTATAGCTGATTTATGTCAAATGTACAGACAGGTAAAATTAATTGAAGATCACCACCGATTTCAGCGAATTTTATGGCGCTTCTCTCCTGAAGAACCGATTGACGTGTATGAATTAACTACAGTTGCGTTTGGCATCAAAGCTTCACCATTTTTAGCCTTAAGAGTAGTGAAACAATTAGCCTCCGATGAAGCAAAAAAATTTCTACTAGCGTTCATGATAATTTCCCGGGATTTGTATGTGGATGATTTAACCACTAGTGTTGACAATGTAACCGATGCAAAACTGGTGTATTCTGAACTTACTGAGATGTTTAAGTTATGTGGTTTCGAAATTACGAAGTGGCATACTAATTCGGAGGAATTATTGCCAATTATTCCTATAGACAAACGTTCTTCGTCGATTGTTCAATTCAACGATGAAAGTGCAATTGTGAAAGTATTAGGGCTTCATTGGAATTCAGAGGCTGATGTGTTATCTTTCGATATAAATAACTTTTCAGTTAAGGACAAGACACTTACCAAATGCACCATTCTGTCGAAAATAAGCAGAATTTTTGATCCACTGGGTATTTTAGGTCCTGTTACTTTATATGCCAAGTTGTTCATCCGTAATTTGTGGGCTTTGAAATTAGATTGGGATTCAGAACTTCCGGATAATATAACAGACAGATGGAGAAAATTTGAATCGGAAATTTCGCTTCTAACAAATATTTCTATTCCTAGATGGATAGGAGCCATCGGAGTCCCATTTCACTGATTGGTTTCGCAGACGCATGTAAAGAATCCTACGGTGCTGCCATTTACTCACGTATAGTTGTCGGTCAACAAGTTCATGTAAATTTAATATTCTCTAAATCAAAGGTTTCGCCATTAAAAGTAATTTCAATTCCTAGATTAGAACTTTGCGCCGCTTTGTTATTGTCTAAATTGATGAAATATGTCGAATCCGTATATCGCGCTCGTGGTAATGTTGAACGAATATATGCTTGTAGTGATTCACAGATTGTATTAGCTTGGATTTCGGGTTCACCCCATAGGTGGCAAACATTTGTAGCCAACCGTGTGTCATTAATCCAAACCAATATTTCGATTGAAAATTGGTTTTTCGTTCAAGGTAGAGAAAATGTAGCTGACATTATTTCGAGAGGGATGTATCCTCGTGAATTGGTAGAAAATAAAAACATTTGGCTATCAGGTCCGCAATGGTTAGAATATGAAACAGAAAAGTGGTCTATAGTGCCTATTAAAAATATAGATTTGCCCAATGATTTGCCTGAAAAACAAAAGCTCAGTTTCGTTTCTATAGTTGAAACTTCGGAGAATATTTTCTATTCTCTGATTTTCGGATTTTCATCATTCGATAAATTATGCAGAACCATGATTTTTGTATTGCGATTTACAAGATTATTACCGAATCGGAGAGAAATCATTAGTTCTGACATAGATGAAGCAGAAAAATATTTGATCAGAGTGCTTCAGAAGATAAGATTCAGAGATCTTTTGTTATGTTTACAAAACGGAAAATTAATCCCTTCGAATTTCAGAAATTTATCACCTTTTTCAGATGAAAATAAGATAATTCGTGTAGGAGGCCGAATCTCAAATGCTGAGATTGGTTTTAATCATAAACATCCCTATCTTTTACCAAAAAACGAACATTTCGTGAAAATTTTAATGGATCATTATCATAAAAGAAATTTTCATACAGGTTCACACTTATTGCATTCTTTGATAAGAACCAAATATTGGATCATTTCCGCTCGTAATACGATTCGTCAGAGAGTACAATCATGCAATATATGTTTCAAGTTCAAACCTAAAGCTTCCTATCCATTGATGGGAAATTTACCTTCTTTCAGAGTCAATGTTCCTCTAAAACCATTCATAGATACCGGGGTAGATTACGCCGGGCCTTTTTCTATCACATTGACTCGCCATAGAGGAGTAAAAACTCAAAACGCGTATATTTGTTTATTTGTCTGTTTAGCTAACAAGGCTTTACATTTAGAACTTGCGTCAGATTTATCGACTGCTACATTTTTAGATTGCCTCAAGAGATTTTTGAGCAGAAGAGGTCCAATTCGAACGCTTTATTCGGATAGAGGTACGAATTTTGTAGGAGCAAAGCATCTTTCAGATTCATGGAGAGAATTCATCGTATCGAGCGACTATGTAGATTCTCTCAAGAAAATTCTTCTCGAGAATCAAATAAATTGGAAATTCAATGTTCCTTTAGCACTTCATATGGATGGCTTATGGGAAAGCAACGTTAAATCGATGAAAAACCATTTTTTTAAGGCAATAGGTTATCAGATCCTTTCTTATGAGGAATTTGCTACTATTCTAACTCAAATAGAAGCGCTCTTAAATAGTCGCCCTTCATGCGGATATCTTAGTAATGATCCATCCGATCCTGAAATGCTTACGCCCGCTCATTTTACTTTAAATACACTTCAATGCTTACCCGCAGCTGTTTCCCTTTGAAAAAGTTAGATAGAAAACAATTGTCAGATCAAATAGTTCAATCATACTGGAAACGTTGGAAAGAAGAATATTTGAGTCAACTTCAAGTACGCACGAAGTGAACGAAAAATTCAAACCCTCTCACACTCGGGACAGTAGTTATTCTGATGAATGAAAATACTCCGGTTCTCCAATGGCCTCTTGGCATAATACTTGAGGTCCAGGAAAAGACGGTATCACTAGAGCCGCCTCTGTCAAAACCAAACATGGTACATATCAAAGGCCAGTAACCAAATTATGTCCTTTGCCAACACAATGAATAATATTATTTTTTGTTCTTTTTTTTCTTATCTTTGTATTATTAGTTGGATGAATTGTAAATAATTGGAAAATGTTTATAACATTCCCCAATGGTGGGGGAGGAAGTTTACGCCGATTCTTCATTGTACTCGCATGAAAAAGTAACATCTGTTGATATCGTCTTCACGAGATCACGTATTAAATCAGTATAGATCATTTTAGGTCACGTGACTTTGACAGGTCCTCTATGTTCACTTGGTGGGCAGACAAACTTTATTGTGTCATTACTGTCATTTTATACTCGTTATTGATAGATGCATTTGTTTGTTTTTTTGAGTTTTATAGTATTTCAGAGTGAAAATTCAACAAATTCTTGAGTTATGTCTCGTAGTGAATATTATTCAACTCTTACCGATGATGTGAAAGCCCGCTACGACAAGAAATTAGAGATAATAGACCCATATTCATTTGGAGAAGTGAGTTGTACAAGGATCTGGAAGTAATCGCTTCAGTATCTTTGATGGATTTAGTAAATTATATAATCCTTAGTCATAGCTTCTACACTGGACAGCAGCTTAAAACCTACAAATCTTTATTGGCCTACAAATATTATGAGTCTGGGTATGTCCAAGATGTTTTGGCTCGACAAATGATATTGCCTACATTGTTGTTGGAAAGGTAGGCATAGCAAACAATTTTATTATTTCTAAATGTTATATTTCAATATTATATTTTTTTTATCAATAACTTTCTCATTGTTACAGATTAGACTTTCTCAAAAGCAAGGTTTGGCTAATCCCGTTATCAGATGGGGTTGTTTCCATTGAACATTGCACATGTATGGCAGGTTTGGGGGAAGTTTATAGTAATGTGACAGATTGTTGTTTTGTTTACAAGCTTGTCCAGCTGAAAACGAAAGTGAATCTGTTTCCTGCACACAAAGGCTTGCACAGTGGCCTGTACCTTCTACGAAATCCATTAACTGATTAAATAATTTAGTTTGTTGTCAAAAATGAATAAATAATTTTACATTAACTGTTTTTAATTTGTCAACAACATTACATAGGGTTGAAAATAAGCAATATCTGTTTTTAAATAGCTTTATTATCTCCAAGAAAATACAAAGTGATCATAAAATTAGAAGTCACCTTACTCTAAACAATTGATTAACTATTTCAATCTGGCACGCTTATTGTGATAAATCCTGAAACAAGAATATGTGTTATTTGATCATGAACATAAAGAACCACTTACTAATCTTTTTGAATCGTTCATCTGACCTCACTGTACTTCTTTCGTGTCGATTCAGGGACTGTACATCTTTTTTTTCACCAACTATACAAGTATCCCATGTTTTGAGTGGGTACCCAATCTGGGTTATTCTTATTCTCTAGTAGGGCTGGTTGTCCTAAATATATAAGAGCATTACTTTCATTTAGCTTTTAGCATCATTGTTTTGTTGTTCTTTTTGTACCTTTTTTAGGATATTATTTTGAAAAATCAAGGAACCAAACTCAATTATAATCAAAATACTCACCCACTAGGAAATTTCTTGAACAAATTCTAGCATTTCTCAGCATACTTTCGCTCAGAAGACCCCTTTTTAAAGTCCTAACCCATAAGTCACGTCGTTGTTTTGACAAGGCATTTAAATAGTCTGCACGGTTTTTCAGCGCGGTGGGAATCCTGAAGAATCGAACTTGGTCTCTTTCCGATCTCATTGAACACTTAACAACACAACAAAACATTGGCATTTTAATAATATATTGCAAACTACGTAACGACTTTCACACTGTAAGCATAGGCCGAAATGTTTGTCTGCCCACCAAGTGAACATGGCGGATTTGTTTTGACAGTTGTCATCCTAAAATGATCTATTGTATCGACCGTTTTCATTTGAAGATATAGCTGTTATAAATATCATTTTTCTTCTTGAAATACCGAAAACAATAGAAAATTCCGCTATTACTAAAATAGAAAATCCGCTATATTAGAAACCTGAAATGGAGAAACTACATTCAATGCTGGTTATCCGCCGTTCTATAAGTTTCAACAACTAATAACTATATCGTCAATACTCTGACATTTATCAATATACACAATCTACGATCCAGAATATGGAAATGAATTGGAGAAAGTGTAAACTTTCTTACATCCCCCCTCCTCGGATTGAAAATTTCAATGAATTTTCATTTTTTTGGGATCAGCTTTGTGATATGAAATAGACTGGATTCCTTTTTTTATGTCCTATGTCGATTTTGTATATCGTGTTTGATATCTTTTCTTCAATTGGGTATGGACCTATCCTTATTTCATCTAATTTCTTTTTATTTAACCAGTTCCCATTTTCAATGTATTCTAGATCACCAACTTCGAATTTGTAGTCTTTTCTATGTTTATCGAATAAATTTTTGTTATAATTATGATATTTCATACTATTTTCTAATGCAGTTTTTCTATCTTCCAATAAATTATATTTTTTTTCTGATTTCAATTCTTCGGGTATTAATGAATTATCTGTGCCATTCAAAAGGTATTCTGGGCTGAATTTAGTTACGGTGTGGATAGTTTTATTATATTCATCTATACATTTATGTGCAATCGTTGTCCATGAACCTTTTCTTTTTTGTTCATTTAATTTACATCTTATTTTATTAACCAGGGTCTGATTCAACTTTTCATTTAAACCGTTTGAGAATGGTGCATTTACAGCAGTGAATATCAGAGGGATGCTTTTTTGTTCCAAATAACTTTTGTATTCAGTAGAATTAATTCCAGGGTATTGATCTGTTAGAATTAATTTTATGTTTGCCTGGGCTATTACTTTGTTCGTTAGTTTGATGAAATCTGAACCTTTCTGTGTTTTTGAAGTTAGTATGAATGCATACCTCGAAAAATGATCCACTAATAAGTGAAGGTATTTTTTCGTTGACCGTGTTCCACCAAATCCTCCTATTTTATCCATAGATATTATCTCAAATGGCTTCTTCGCTGGACCCAATTGTGAAAGTAGACCTTATTTACTTTTTATTCTCGTTTTATTTCTTATGCATGTCTCGCAAGTTTAACACAGGTTTTTTATATTATTCAAAAATTTTTTAGATGTATAAAATGGTGACAATATGGATATCATTTGATTTATGCCAATATGGCCCCTACTTATATGTGTTTCTTTTATCAAATTTTTACTAAATTCTCCTGTCAGAATTATATTTTCTTTCTTTCTCATCTTTTTAAAGAATACACCTTTTTTCTCTATTAAATTTTTATCTGTGTTTCTGATATTATTGTCTGTTTGATCAATAATTATTTCCTGAAGACTCACACAATTTACTGTTCTAAATATTTCTTCTTGGTTGTTTTCCGCTTCCAATACTGGGTTTCTACTGAGACAGTCTGCTTCTAAATTGAATTTTCCAGGGTTATATTTTATCTCCATATCAAATTGGGATAAGTATAAGGTGAGATCACCTAATTCTTCATCAGGTCTTGATTTTATATTCAGATTTTCTAGTGGTTTATGATCTGTGAATACCTTGAATGATTTTCCCATCAACCAGTGTTCCCAGTAAAGTATTGCTTCTTTAACTGCTAGTGTTTCTAGATATATAGCTTTTTTCTTCTTTTGTGTTTCATTCAACTTTCTTGAGAAGTAGGCAATTAGTTTTTACTCATTATCTTCATTTGGTTGTGGTTGTTTCATTACCGCTCCTAGACCTAACAGGCTTTCATCTGTATAAATATGTATTGGCAGTTCTGGATCATATATGGATAATACTGGTTCTATTCACACGAAATTCTTCAGATAAGTAAATGTTTTTTGGCAGTTTTCTGTCCACTCAAATTTTTGACCTTTCCTAAGCAACTTGTGTAATGGATCAAGAATTATTGCCCTCTTTGGGATATATTCATTATAGAAATTTATTTCACCCAAAAATTGTCGAATGTTTTTCTGATTCTTTGGTGTTGGAAAATTTTGTATAGCTATTAAATTATCTTTCATTGGAGTAATTGAATAATATCTAATTTCATGCCCTAAGTATATGACTGAATCCATAGCAAATTTACATTTCGTAAATTTCAACCTGAATCCTTCTTCACTTATTGCTTTCAGTGATTTTTCTAAAAGAATCATGTGTTCCTCAAATGTCCCAGAGAACACTAGGATATCATCGATGTAATTTCTTGTAAAATTGGATAATCCATGTTTTCTTATTATATTCCCCAATATTCTCTGGAATATTGAAGGAGACGTTTTAAGACCGAATGGTAAGCAAGTCCATTGGAAATGAACCTCTTGAGTGACAAAGCCTGTTTTTTTCCTATCTTCAATTCTTAAGGGTATCGACCAAAGTGCCGAGTTAATATCTAATTTCGTGAAAAATTTGCAGTTACGTGTTTGGACCAAGATATCTTCTATTCTTGGAAAAGGCTGTGGTTCAGGTACTATTATTTTATTAGGATCTCTGAAATCTATACATAATCTACTTCTTCTTTCTTCATCTTTTTTGTAGGCTCATGTGACCGGAGCAGCAAATGGACTATATGACTCTTCGATAAGTTCTCTTTTTAACAGTTCTGCAATTTGCTGTTCAATTTCTCTTTTATCTTCTATAGTACATCTATATGGTCTTTTGCTGCAGTATTTTTCTATTTGCAAATCAATTCTTGCTTCATAATCTTTCACTGTTCCCACATCGAATTTATTTTTTGCAAATATTGTTGAGTATTTATTTACTGAATTTTCTATTTTGATCCTCCTGTCTTCATCTAAATAACTTGTTATGGCTTCGAAATTTCATTAAAATTTATTTCATTTGACAAACTAGTTTTTTTATATCATTGCTATTGGGAATTACTGACATTTGTTGAATTTGAAGTTTATCATTTTGACTTAAATGAAATTTCTTTATACAGTCAAGACCGATAAGAAAGTCATAATTAAAATTAACATAATCTATAATACATACATTGTTCATTTCTTCTATATTCATAACCTTAACTTTCAACTTAACAACCCTATTCCCTTTACTGACACCATCAATCGTTTTCAGGTTAATTTTTTTCTCATTATTAAGTTTACGAGTTTTTAAATTCAATAATCTTGAATTTATCAAAGATATAGTTAATCCTGAATCATATATTGCTTGAACTGTTAATAAATTATTTAAGGTTACCTTGATAGTGATCAATGGTGTCCTCTACAGTTTTTTGGATCTTCGAAGTTTCCAATATTCAATAGTGAGTTGTTTTCTAGTCTGTTTGCTCGTTCATTGAACCAGCATTTATCTTTTGTATGAAATCTGTTTCCTTTACCTTTATCTTTACATATCTTACATGGTAGTTTTCTGTTTGTTTCATCTTTCATATTTCTATTATTTGTCACCTTTTTTTGTACAAAGTGTTCTAATTTTCCTATCTCATAGCATAACTGTTCTGTTGTTTGAATTATCTCCCTATCTTTTTTATCTGCAATGAAATTTGGTAGTCCAGTAGCTATTAGATCAATAAGTGTTCCAGTATCTATTGTTTTTCTAACTCATAATAACAGCTTCTCTTTTTGTATTGCATAATCCACCAAATTTCCCATTTGATATCTAAACGGTAAGGCGTACCTTATTGGTGACCAGCCTTTAATAGCAAAATATTCTCTTCCATTGGTCCCATTCTGACTTCACAGATAATTTTAAAATCATATTACTATACCAGTTTAAATACGGTTTTTCAAGTAAAAATTTTAATGCCTCAATTTTTTTGATGTCCTCATCAACATGAAATCTTTCACATTCCTTCCTTAATTCCTGTATCCATTGGGTAGCATTCATAACCTTGCTATTGAATTGTTCAACCATAAATTCTTGGGTAATTTTTGACAAACCTTTTCCTTCAGATTTTTCAGTATTCTCAATCAGCTTCTCCAGTATTTTAATCATCGGTTCTTCTTTCTCTGTTTCTGACCCCTTCATTTCAATTTCTTCTAGAAATAAACCATTGAATTGTAAGTTGCCTTCCAGATCAAAATAAATGTTTTTCATTTCTTGAGTTAATGTAATCCAGATCTTCCTTGATTGATGCCTTTTTTGTAGACAATTTTTTACTTTTTTGAAGGTTTCTGTTGCTGCAATCAATTTATGATTTTTCACAATTTGATCTTCAACTGGTAAGCTAAACTTCCTATTATCTAATGTACTGATTGAAGTTATAACTATAACGTTCGACTTTCCATCTGGATTTGCCACATTTTTGAATTCAAATTGAAGTTTCTCCATTGTTCTCATAAACGAGAATGTAGTTTTATAATGTTGACGACGATAATCAAAACAAAAAGTGTTTCTCTGAAATGGAGTAACATTTATTAAATTAACTAAAACTTACAAATTTTATAACAAACCTGAAAAGGAGAAACTACATTGAATGTTTGTTATCCGCCGTTCTATAAGTTTCAACAACTAATAACTGCACTTTTGAATCATTTCTTATTGTGAAAAAATTGTTGAGATTATTTTTCAATAATTAATATTCTCAGGAGAAGACTTATAAGGGTTCAAGCGTCTCGGCAAATGATAATTTGAATTGAATAGAGTATAATGATTCAATACGACGCAAATTTCAATTATTTCAAGTTATAAAAACCTTCGAAACTAGTTTTAAAAATTTCTACCATCAGAGGATGATTTGAAGGGGTTGCATCTGTCTGATTAATCGTAAACTTGTTTTAGTATATCAATAGATCTACAAATAATTCATTTAAACTGTATTTTAACTAAATACATTCTAAAATCTACGATTTTTCAGTTTTCTGTGATAAGGGGTAGTTTTCACCCTTAAAAAATAGAAAGCACATTTCGGCAGAATATAGATTTTGAAGAAGAGGGTAAGTAGAGCTCAAATCCAAATTTTTATCAAAATAGGTGTTGATTCTCAAAATTCCACGGTTTCACAGGTTTTTACCCCTGGTGACTGGACTACATATAAGCATAGTTATTTCATAATACTATTGCTGCGTCCGCTATTTCAAGAGCATTCATATCATCATTACTTCGATACATAATTATTATTCCACCAATTTTCGTTTACTGAAACTACGATAGTAGTACTATTAATTAGCTTCGATATATCATTCGAATGTGCTGTCCAATAGACTCTCACTTTCTCGTGGGATGAATTTAATGTTACCTAATAGAACGCTCTGAAAATAGAACTGTGAAATATGGAAAAGCAGTAGCTGTGAACAGTATCAAAATTATTGAAAACCTCGATATAATATACGTTAAAATGCTGAATATACCTACCTGCTTAGTCAGTTGCTCTTCGCACAGTTTATAAAGGGTATAAAACTTTCTTGCCAGAGTAATATTTTCAAGAAAACCGCAGCTAGCAAGTTTCACTCTGATTATTATCTGTCTATCTGGAACCATCATGGCTACAGTCCTGAATTGGATTTTCAAATTTTCTGGTAATTCTTTTCGACCAGCATACCCAGGATTCTTTAATATAAAAATACAAATATTGAGAATAATCTATGTGGATATTCTTTTAGCTTTCAATAAAAAAAATTTATTTCAAGTAAAAGTTGTATCTAAATCATTTAGTCTGATTTATATTGGCCTAGGTTATGTCTTATTTATACTCATAATTGATGTGTGCAAGGTTTTTTAACAACTGATGTTAACAAGTTCCGAGTGAAATTTTTCGTAACGATTTTGATGAGAGTTTTACACTACGTAGAAGGGAATGTTCTGAATTAAAGTAAACTCCTGGAACAAGAATAGGTACGTACCAAATCCTATAAAAAATCTTTTTATCTTTTGAAGATATACAAAGAGTAGTGACAAGCAAAGCCTTCTCATTAAAAAAAGGAAGCCCTCAGATGCAAACCCTGAGAGTGCATATTTCGAAGGTTTTTTTTCACCGATTAGGACAGTCATTCTTTTGAATTTGATATACTTATATAAATATATAAGTATATATATATATATATATATATATATATATATATATATAAACTCTTGATAATTATTAGCAATAGCAGGCTGTTTGAATCTTAAAAAACTCGATTTTATTAAAAAATTGACGTTTCACTACGATATTCGTAATTGAAATTTCTTTGACATTTATAGATTTAAAAATTATATATATGTATATATATATATATATATATATATATATATATATATATATATATATATATATATAATGTTCACGTACGAAGTTGATTTTAAAAAAAAATTTGAAAAATCGAGCGCCAGCAATGAACCTCTATATAAGGAGTTCAACACTATGTTCACGGCTCTACCATGCTTTGAAAAAAAAATCAAATTAAAGAAATCCAATCGCAGTATATAGGCTAGGCCGGTTCTGGGACACTTTTGGTTATTTTTACATGTGAATTCCCATAAGGAAATCTAAGGTCCAAAGTAGCGAACACGGTTTCCTTTTTGGTCATGCGCACTGAGTCGGATTCAATAGAGTGTAATATTATATATCTCTTTCTTCAACATAGGAAGGTATATTAAATTTCTAGGCGTCCTGGGTCTACGTTCACCGAAAATTCGTATATCGTATGTGAAGATCTATCGTTGTAAAATGCTCCCTCGCTGATATTACTATCTATATGTATAGTTCTATTTTTAACTATTTTCACAGGCAAATCTGACTCATGAACCTTGCCAGCTTCTGAAATCTTATCGGAGAATCTCAATAGCCTTCTTAAGGAATTTTTCTTCGTAAAATCGATAGAGTATGACTTGTGAAATATATCGCTTCTCAAAGTATTATTATTTGGCCTCAAGAAAAATATTTCTTTGAAAGTATCCTCCTTCTTTTGTTCTTCTTCAGATAGCAAATGTTCTTTCAAATTAACTTCGATATCTCATATCTACCAGTAGGTATAGTTAGGATTGCTTGCTCCTTGTCAAAGTAGCGAAACTGAGTATTATCGTCTTTATTCGGTATTGTATTATATGCATAGAATCCGATTAATGCAAGGCCGTACTGGCGACTTTCATCCAATTCGATTGGAGGAACGGAATTAATGGATAACGTTGAAGTGCGACTCTTCAGAGTGAATGCCACAGACATGACTGACGAAAATAAAACTAATAGTCAATATTTATAACATTTTATACTGTAGAAATTCTAAACAGAGTTTTCCACAATTTTCAGTATTATAGGTCCAATATTGATTTGTATTATATAGTATTTTAACGTTCAAGTGAATCACCATATCCTTGGGCGGCTTCAAATTACCAAAACTATCAAAATATTTTGCGACATCTTCTTTTTTTGTGTAAGCTGACCAATGGGTGCCAGGTCCCTGTGAAGAATCCAAGTTGATCACTCCACATTCCTTTTTTCACGATTTTTTCGGTAAATTATCACGCATAAATACACCCCTGAAGTGAGGTATATTTTTCGCATGATTTTCAATCTTATAATCGTATAGAGCTCTATGGGGCAGCTTAGTTAATAGTTTTTTTTTCAAGTAAAGTCCATATCCTCGTTTAGATTTTTTCAAGTACAGCCCTTTACCTATAGATTCCATAGCCTCGTTATGGCGATGTTCCTCTCCCAACTTTTTAGTTGCTTTTTTAGCGTCAACTAGAGTTTTGGCAACAGCGCTACTTCCACTCAACAGTATTCCCAAAGCATATAGGCCAGCGAATATTGGAACTAGCGGTAGAAGACTCCCTGATTTTGATTCGAATGGAATAATTCTTGGTACTCGTATGTTTCTACGGCCACCTGCTTTCTTGATTGCAAGCCTTGCTGCTTTAAGTGCCTTAATGGATGACTTTTTCAGATTTCCTTCAATACCTTCTCTTTTCAACATTTTGGCAACAGAGTTAATAACACAAATTTTGATCGACTTTTTGAGACCCATTCCTAGTTAATGTTTAGCTTTCATATTTCCAGTAACCATAAGACCGTGAGATTCTTCTTTGAATTTAGCGTCCTTCGACTAAACTGGTTCCCAAGCTTTATCTCCGAGAATTTGATCAGCTTTATGTATAACAGCTAGATCTTTGCTTTTCGATTATGCAATATCGTGTTCTTTACAAGCTTCGTCAAGTTTATCAATCCCGGGATCACCTCTACGAAGACGTTCTTCTTCCTTGGTACCATGTTCACAATACGAATAACTGGGTTAATATAACTCAATCGGCAATTTATCTATTAGTGTGTTGACACACTAATAAATAGGTGTCCGTCACCTACAAAAATTAACATGATAATGAAATGACGTCATTTAATTCGAACCTTATATGTAATCCGACATTTTAATTTAGAAAACTTATCTCTGGTATGCCCCTGTACATTTGTTCAAGTAAATGATTCATTCAATACAGAAATAATATTAGCTGACACGCATATTCTACATAAATTATTCATAACAGGAAATTTGAGAGATTGTCGCAATAATTATGCGAGAAAAATGACTCTTTTAATATATAACAGTTTGAATATTCCGCGATTGAAAATAGTTATTTACGATACAAGTGAGTTAACAGCAACATTAATATATGCCTGTAAAAGTTGCACAACGAGTGCGTAGTACGAGTTGTGTAACCACACAAGTGTCTTAATGGGGTTAACTCGCGTGTATTGTACAATATTTTATCTACTCCTAACCGACATACTTATTTTTATCACTCCTCGACTTGAAGTTGCTACATCGCCGAAGCGAGCATTCCGACACCCAGAAGGTCATTGACTTGCCGCACAAGAGCTCACGTCTTGATCGAGTCTCGACATGTCGCAGACAAGTCCCCACATGTCGTCATGGTGGTCATTGACCACACGTGGACAAGCGAGCATTACGATCGAGTCTTTTGAAAAATGATTTTTATTCAATACACAAATAATAGAAACATTATTGGCGGACAAACACACACTCTACATAAATAATTCATAACAGGAAATTTGAGTACTCTGATAAATCCCCCTACTTCGATGATATCATATTCTTGGCTCCCTTTAGTCTTGAAATAAAAATGTAGTCATTGTAATAGCGTCCGGATTTCTTCATTTTGAATTTTGAAGCATGGTAGAGCCGTGAACTCTGAATATACTGGGCTTAATGACTGACCTCGATTTCTCAATTTTTTTTTAAAGCTTGGTGAAGCAGAGAATATTGGACCCCTGGGAGGTTCGATCCCTGCGCTTTATTTTCCAATTTTTTCGAGCTTCTTATTGTTGGACTCCTAATATAGAGGTTAAATTCACTAGCTCGATTTCTTCAATTTTTTTTTTATCAACTTAGTACATGAATATAGTGTTCACACCTGCACCCATCATCCGACCCATTCACAGACGAAGCGAAGGCATCGATCGAGTCTCGACTAGTCGCGGACTAGAGCTGCCTGAAGGTCATTGACCATACGCGCGAACGACCTTGATCGAGCCTTGACATGCCCAGACAAGTTTCGATTAATGTACAGGGTGTCTCTTATTAATGTACTCAACTTGAATATAAATCATACGTATTCTATCATGCTAACTATTCAGGATATTCAAAAATTAACGAAGCAAAAATAATATCAGGTCAATCACCACACGCGCGAACCACCTCGAACAAGTCACGACATTTCGCGGATACCTGCACCAGAGCTTCGGACAGTGAGCGACTTTGAGGTCATGGACCACACGAGGAGCGAGCATTTCGATCGAGTCTCGAAATGTTGTCCTGGAGGTCATTGACCGTATGCGCGGACTACCTTGATCCAGTCTCCGTCGGCCTGAAGGTCATTGACCCCAAGCGCGAACGACCTTGATCGAGTCTCGACATGTCGTTATGGAGGTCATTTACCTAATTAGTTCAAGCCAGGCAACGAACCCAAATCGAAAGATCGAAATGGGGTCAATTTGAGGATTAACCGCCGTCATATAACTACTATTGTGTACAGGCTTTTCATGAAATTATATCAAACCCTTCTGGAAGTTTGTACCTAGCTCAATATTTTTTTCGTCTGATGATCCTGCTCGAATCACACTGAATTTTGAATAATTAATATCTGAGACAAGTGAGCATAGAAATAAAAAAACTCAATCGCAGCGAGCTGCATTAGAAGAGCAGGTCTTCATAACGTATCCACTTTTAGAAATATATTCATTAAATTATATATTTTCCAAATTGAAAAAAAAATGCGCTCTCTAATGTATAGACAATATTTATTTGCTCCCCGGGGGATCAACTCCCCAACCAATTCGCACCAAAACCAATCACATCCAAGGTATCATACGAATTTACATACTTACAAAGTAAATTCCTATTTCTTTAAAATTGCGCGCTTTATCGTGTAAACACGATTTATTTCCTCCTCCGGGGGGTCAACCCTCCAACCAATTCATATAGAAATGAAAACCATCCAAGATATCGTACGAAACTACCTACCTACAAAGTTTCAACCCTATCTTTTTCTCCAAAATTACGCCCTTTATCATGCAAACAAGATTTATTTCTTCCCCCAGGGGGACAACCCCTCAAACCAGTTCGAATATATGAATATATAGAGAGAGAGAGAAACGTTTATTAATGGCCATCGACCTGGGGTCCTTCAGCCTATATATATATATATATATATATATATATATATATATATATATATATATATATATATATATATATATATATATATATATATATATATATATATATATATTTATATGTAGAACAATTGATGGGGCTACTTGTACTCTCCTGCAGCTTTACATTAGTTAGTTATTGATTCCTAGAGAATTCACCACTAATATACCAGCATTTCATATTTACTGATATTCTTTTAGCATTCACAGGAAATTACTGAGAAACCAATCATCATCAGTTCTGGAAACATTCGTAGCTTTGAAAAAAATATGTTTTTACTAGAATCATTACAATATTAGGATATTTTTTAGGTATGAAGCAAGGCATACAATTACACCGTTGCTGAATTTATCCAGTTTAGACAATGAATCATCAAGTTGTAGTTTGGTTTGAATTTCTCAATTATTGAATATCTGAGCAAGTAGGCAATTATGAGTTTCTATAAATTTTCTATGAGTATTTTATCAAGGATAAAATATTCGGAGCTCAATTCAAAACAGGTACCTGAGCTGAATAGCTTTCCTCCTATTATGGGTTTTTCAAAAATTGATTTTAAGAAGGAAGCATAAGAGCTGAACTATAAATTGAAAGCCTTGTTTTAGTTCTTAGTTACAGCTTCATTTATTGGTTATGATATGTAAGCTACTTTTCTCAATATACTTGTTTAGCTACTTCAACATTGAAATTGCTGCACGTGAAGAGATAATTTACTCAATTGATTTTTCAAGGTGTATTTCAAGTTTTATAATTGGCTTCTTTTTATTTAGTAAAGTAAAGTGAAACCATGAGTGATCTTAGATTAGTAAGATTCAATTAGCATTATACTTTCACTGAGCCAATTAATATTGCCACCGTTCTACCATACGAAAATACAACAATAGTTTGGTATATATGACATACGTTAAAATATTTTTTGATTAGTCAAAGTTGAGGTATTAACATTAACAGATCAAGAAACTAAGTGAAAATTGAATTGACACTCATAATAATTACATCATTAGTTCTACTTAACTAGTTAAAACCCATATTCAAAATAAATACCTGGAGCGTTGGAAAAATATGAATATACATAATCTTACATCAAATTATGACATATTCGTTCAGTTAATAAACTGACGTTTGAGAAAAAAAAAAGAGAGAGACGTTTTCCATTTCTTCCTTCGAAGTGTGAGGGGAGCGGGCTGCTAGAGTTGTTAGAAGGAACTCTTTCGCTAGATTATAGGATACACTTGTATTTACAAGTGCATTAAGGAAAAGTGAGACCAGATAATTCATAGAAGAGAGGAGTTGAGGTGACGTTCAGAGAATGAATACAAGCCTAGCATTCGTCATTATCAGTTAGTAAGCAGTTACCTACAACACCATAAAGAAACCTTTGAGAAAAACTCATTGCAGACCATACCGGGGTTTCAACCACCGGGGATCGTCAAAATATTTCTTGTCCGCATTTCTTATCTGAGATTGTATATCTTTGTATTCTAACTTCATCGTTTCAAATATAATGGATGGAATAATTAATGTTTTACAGTATGCATTCTAGGGATGCATTAATACCACCGAAATGGACTGGACGCATGAGTCAAAAAATATTCAATATCACTCTTCTGAAAGATCCGTGCAAATATGAAGGACCAATATATAATTCATCATACCACAAAATTCAATGAAATCACAGCTGTAATATTTTATTTCAGACTATCATCGAAACAAATTAAATGAAATAGTACTGGACTTGATTTTGTTACCCTAGCGGTACCAAGAAAATTAATTTTAACTTGATACCAGGAGCTACAGTAGTATGTAAACTGTTTCTTAACAATTATTGTGAATTGTCTTTATGTTCGTCTAACATGTAATTGAAGATTAATTCTCTTAATATTATATGATTCCTAGTCAATTATAAAACCTAACCGACTATTTAGTATTGTATAACCAACCACCACGTAGTACTTTTAGCACTAAGTACTTTCTATTTGAAAATTGCTTTCCCTATACAAATATTTCGATTTTCAAAATTATTCCTTTATCACAGATTATCTGAAAGTTGGAGACGAATAAAATTATAACTCCACTGACTGAACTTCACTAACGGTGAATATAGTTATTATTATAAACATAGTTATTGGGTGATATATGATTGATATTCTCCAAAGTAATCTGAAAGCCCATAGATTCATGAAAAATTATTAAGTCAGGTCTCAGTTCAACATTTTTTACCAATGATGGACTACTTGTCCTCTATCATTTTTCCACGCTATGTTTCAAATTATAATCGACTTTTTGAATTCAATTGGTAACAGAATATTCATCTTCGCCGGTAACAAAACATTAGTTTTAATTGAATTAATTTGTAAAACCAATGAATATTGACGAGTAATTCTAAGTAAGGCCTTATTAAATAAACTCGATCAGCAAATACTTGCTGTTTTTTTCAAAAGGCGATGAAAGATCGTCAACATTGCAGAATATCTCCCTAACGCCTAATATTATTCTATTGTTAAAATATATATACACTTGAAAATATACCAATCATTCAAATATTTCAAAATCTGCTGAAAGTTTTTAAAATACTGTAACTTTGAAAAAAATAAGCAGCAAATGAGTTAGTTCACTTTTCACTTCCCTTCAATTAAACTTATCGGATAAATATTGGTGTTGTTAGGAATGCTGAATGTTAATGTAATTTAAAAATGAAAAATATTTACCATCGTGATGAAAATTCCGAATTCGGGACACATTTCAATAATATCTCCGTCAGTAAAAACAAATGATTTTTTCTTTTCTTTTTTGCTTGCTAATACAACTGCCACTTGCTGTGCAGCCACAGATAATACTGGTAGTTCTATTCTATTGAATTCGTCGAAACATCCCCATGATCCTGACTGAGCCAAACCTAAATCAGGCAAAAACTACGATCAATACTTATTATAAAAATATTACAATTTGGATCTACATGAATTTTCGAAGTAATTTATTGGATAACTGAAAGAAAGCTGATAATATCGTGTTGAGATAGTTGTTGCAAAAACAAACATTATGTTTCACGTTTTTATTGAGAATAAGTGTCACTACAGAATTTTTTCCCACCGCTTCAAAAAACAGTTGCTATTCATATAGATAAATGAAATTAGTCACCTCAAAAAACACTTTTTACTGTGAAAGATGAAGGTGAAGTTAGTAGTTCCAAAATATCTGTGACTTTGCGCAAGTATTACACAAATCTACTTGTTTCAATAAAGAATTAAGCCATCCAATGAGAATTTTCAAACAAATAGCAAAGTTTATTTCACTAGGAATGTTCTTTCAAAAATTCAAAAATGATATCATTTCAGAAACAAATATGTATATACATATGTATATATATATATATATATATATATATACATATGTATATATATATATATATATATATATATATATATATATATATATATATATATATATTATTTATTGAAACATAGTAGTGTTTTTCTATTCAAATTTTTTCAAATCAATAAATGTCAAAGAAATTTCAATTTTTTCAAAAGTTTTGATAAAGCCACGAATGTCGTGGCGAAACGTCAACTTTTTAATAAAATCGAGTTTTTAAAGATTCAACAAGCCTGTTATTGCTAATAATTATCAAGAGATTATATATATATATATATATATATATATATATATATATATATATATATATATATATATATATATATATATATCTATATGTATATTCTCCATGATCAGTATATTATATGAATGACAATATACCAAACAGAAAAGTAGCGCATTTAAGTACTCTACACGTTTTGTGTGATTAAGGGGACGCTTGCGAATGAGGCAAAATTATTGCATCACTACCTTTATTCGAATATAATTTTTCAGCCAAATTATCTGTTTTTGCTACAGCAAAAATACAAGGAACACTTACGAAAAAAGTAAATTATAGAGGTATATCAAATGATAATTATCGTATTACAAGTGGTCGAGCTTATACTCCCTAAATCGAAAGAGTGATATATTTAGACTACACACACCAAAGAGTATTGTGATAACAAGTGGCACATTTCAAGAGAGTCATCGATTAGAATTGAAATTGTGTGATTCAGAAGAATCATTTTATATTTTGAAGAATTATATTATATTCAGAATAGTAAAGTTGGAAGTTAAAAAGTTAATTAGAAGTATAGCGAAGATATCCAATAAAATCATGAAAACTAACGGACTGATCTAGGAACCAAACTTAGACCCTAATAATTCAGGTAGTCACATATAGATCGTACCAGTCCTTGAATACATCAGGATAGAAAAGGGAATATGAACTACAGAATAATTTAGGAGTAAAAATGATAGGTTTCAAATAAACGAAAGAAGAATTACTCATAACATAGGCAGATAACGGAAATAAAGCAAAAATGGATCTAGGACGCATCAAATAATCTACGCAAGGCAATTAGACAAGAAATAGCTAGGCGCTTTGTGAAAATATAAAAAATCTATCAAATAAGAAATGCCAATGTTAGCAGCTATTCAGTTACTTAAAGAAGTTCACGGACAATTTGTGAATGAACTCTGAGGAAAGATGAAGGAACCCGGACCCGAGTCTACGGAAATTGGATATAGTAAATGAATACAAGCAATACTTTTAATAATAAAGTATTCTTATCTAAATATGAGAATTATAGTATTGAAGATATAGAAAAACGTAAGCAATAAACCAGTACAATTGAATATTTATACGGAAAATAAAAAACGTTCGAGAAAATACACTCAAAAAGTTGATTTTTTTGTCACAGAGAGATAACGTTCCATATAATTCAGATACCACTACAACACATGAAACTTTTTCGGGAGTAGGAAACAGATCTCAAACAACATTCAGTGAAATTTCCGAAAAATGAGAGATGAATACTGTAAGGTACCCTGATACCTATTTTGGACGGTTCTGACTACGTTAAAAAACAATTTCTTTATGCTTCAAAAATATAAGATTCAATTATCGACCAAACACGAATAGTTACCTCAACATATTATGTGTTAATGCGGTGTGTCTCAGAGGGTGGTTATCTAATTGTAAGAATTATATCATAGCAACGAGGCACTTATAAGAGATATCAATAAAAGTTTTTACCTCCTAAATATGGATTTGTATTATCTGTCATGCTTAATATGGCAAGCTAAAATGGCTGAATCATTGAGAATTTTTGAAAAAAACGTAGTAGAGCTGTTGGTGAACTTAACAACTACGGAAGCAGAAGATGAGTTTATATAGAAGGATCAAATGAAATATCGTTAGGGTAGTAGACCCTATAAAACATTTAGAAATGAGACAAATTATAATGAATAACTAAGACATATTACCCACAAGATATCACGCAGGAAAAAAACAACTATAAATGACATAAAATAAAACGATTCCCATGGAATATGGTTGACAAAAGATGTAGCTCAAACCTAGGATATAGGAAGTACACGGTTCAAGTCTTGGACTGATTTGAGTTTCGGTTTGAGTAAGAGCAAGGATTTTTTGTGTGCAAATGCTAGTGATCGCCGTTAATATTATTATTCGTATGTTCTGACTCTCATCTGTTATTGAAATGTTTATTTATTTTTCTGATTTTGTCATAATTCGTGGCGTCGCAATTGTTGTTGCATTTAGAATATATGAACTTCCCAACTCGGGTCATCACAAACTGCTAACTCTGAAAAATGTGCAAAAGAACATTGAAAAAGACATTATATACCTGAAGTAATAACTTCAATGTACCTATTGAAAAAAAATTTTTGCATAATTAATCATTAGGTAACTTCACAAATTTCATGGCTCGTATTTTTTTCACATTCTGTATTAAATGTGAATAGACTCTATCAAAAAGGTAATGTATGTAGAAAAGTCAATCATATTTGTCAATTAAAGAACGTTTAAATTTCACATGAAGGGAACACATGATTTCGCGACTCAAAGCCCATAGCGCTGGGTTTTACACAGATATTTACTTAACGCATCAAGGACTGATCTTCAGAAATATCTCTTATAAGATTTATAATATGGAACCTGTGACCCTGTGAATAATTCTCATTAATTGACCAAACTAGATTTTTTGAAAGTAAAATCAACAATTATCTTGTATCATCACGTATTCTAATTTATGTTAAATATTCAAATTGTAGTCTTCATGAGCAAAAAATCATACTTCATTTAATTTCTCATATATCTGCTACAGAAGACATTGTGAAAAAAATTAGTAGGCAGATCAATCGCATAGGCCAAATTCAATTCACAACATGCATTTCTTGTTGAAAAAATATTTACTACTGCGAATAAGTTCAAGAATTCAAAAATTCTATATTAACGAAATCATAACATCACTTCGTTACCTTTGTATATTCTTCCTAATCCTCTGTAGTCCATTTGATCGGAGCAATTGAAAACAACCACATATTTAGCCAATGTTTTCCCCATATCTTTAACAGTTTCGGTTTTACCAGTACCTGCTGGCCCACAAGGGGCTCCACCCATACTCATTGCTAAAGCCTGAGCAAGAGTTATATAGCATCTGAAAGTTACAATAAATGTTGAAGAGGAAATATTTCAAATAATATTGGCATTAACCTAACAGTTAAATAGTTCAAATAGAAGTCCACATAAATAGGCTATTATTTCGTCAACACTGTAAAAGTTGAAGTTCTTAGAGGATTGTAGTCAAATACTGGAAATACTTTCATGATAGAATAATTTTTATTATTCACAAATTATTAAAACATGAAACAAAACCTACAGACCTTGTAATAATTAATATTCTAACACTCTCACTCAATGTCGGAAAGTTCTTTTTTATTAACCAATTCAACACCTTTGGTACAAAATTTATGTTTTATTTTGGATAAAGGTTAAGTAAGCATATCTGCTATAACTTTTTCCATCGGTAAATATTTTACAGAAATCTTTCCTTCTTCTGCTACTTGCCGTACAAAATGATACTTAATTGATATATGTTTTGTTCTTTTATGTTACATAGAATTGTACACTAACTTCACAGCTCCTTGATTATCATTGTACATGTCCAATAGTTCATCCAAATTACAATCTTTTAAAATTTCTTGCAGAATTCTTCTAATGTACACACCTTCTTTGGTTGCTTCACACACTGCCATATAATCTGTTTTTGTAGTACTTAAAGCCTCACTTTGTTGAACAGGCTTTAACAGGCTATCCAAATCTTGCAAAAAATTAGACCACAACTCGCTGTTCCTTTCAAATATCTCACTCGTTGTGCTGCTTTCCAATGTGTTCCATTATGACAGTTATTATACTGGCTCAAAATTTGAGCTATAATAAGCTATTCAATAGCTGATAACATAAGTGATGTCAGGTCTCGTACACATTGATAGGTACATCACTCTTCTCAGCCTTTTTGAATATAGTGTCCAGTTCCAGTGGTGTACTAATTGTTTTAGTTTCAGTCATTCTAAATTTGTTTAAAACGAATTCTATATAGTGTGTTCTAAACAAATTGTATGATTCTTTCTGTCTCTTACAACTCTAATCCCTAAGAATTCTTCAATATATCCCACATCTTCCATTCTGAAATATTTGCTTATTTTAGATTTTATATTTTCAGAAAGTTTCTTGTTATGAAAAAATATATAAAAATCATCTACATGAAGAGCTAGAATCACCAAATTTCTTCCTTTTCCTCTGGTATATACATAGGTATTATATAAACATTTTATGAAACCAACTCTCATTAAAAATTCCTTAATTTTTTAGTTCCAGGAACGAGCTGATTGTTTTAACCCATGTAAAGATTTTTTGAGATTACAGACTCTATTTTCATTATCAGTTGAAAAAACACCAGTTGGCTGTTCCATATCAATATCCTCTTCTAAATAGGCATTCAGAAATGCAGTTGTAATATCTATATGGTCAATTTCTGAATCAAGTTCAACAGATAAACTAAAAAGTAGTCTAATAGTAGATAATCTCACAACTGGAGCAAAAGTTTTCAAATAATCTTCACCATATATCTGTGAAAATCCTTTAGCTACAAGTCTTGCTTTGTAACGTCCACCATTGGCTTCAAATGTTAACATAAAGACCCATTTGCACGTGACTACATTTTTGTACGACGATTAACAAGTTCTCATGTCTTATTTTCAGCTGACGAATTTAACACATCTTGTATAGCAGAGTCCCATAATTTTCTATAAGATCTAGAGTACACTTCCTCAAAACTTTTATTCACTATAAAAAAATACTCCTTATCTTTTTCTCTTTTGGGAAATATAACTCTTTTTGGATATCTTTTCTCGGCCATTTGCTCAACTTCTTCTTGAACCTTATCTACTTCAGAATTTCATTCGCCACTTGTAAATTTCTTTTGGTTTTGGATTTCATTCTGATTTACATCGTCAATCTCTTGACATTTCTCAACTTCTTCAAGAGCTTCAATTACTGGTTCATTTTCTAGTTTATTTATAACTAGGTTTTCAACCTGGATACTGAAATATTCTTTACGTTATTCAACAATATCAAGATCCACCCCATGATTCTTTTCTATAGGCCCCACTACGTCGATGTGGACTAGTTCTAACAAATCATTTGATCTTTACTGGTAGGAAAATTTTGCATTGTTTGTTCACCTTCAATACATCGAAGACATGGCTCTTTATTGTCATCAGAAAAATTAACACCATAGACTGAGGTTTTAAGTGTTCCCATTCATTTGCGGTTCAAATGACCCAGTCTCTTGTGCATATGTTTGGAAATTTCAGTATAAGAAGCCCTCACCTGTACTCTGCTGCCTAAATCTGCTAAGTAGAGACCATTATTCAAGGTACCATTAAACACAACCTCACCATTCGCCTTGAAATTCGATTCATTGTATACTGTACATCCAAATTTATCAAATACGACAATGTTACCCTCTTGAGCCATAGTACCTACTCTCTCATGAAATATTTATTACCTGCACTACATTGGTAATAGATTCAACTTCACTCACATTTTTCTTTTTAAAATTTCGTACGAATTTTGTTTCCAGATCCATTTGAAGATATTTTTCACCATCTGCCACGTAAATTTTACGATTTGTCTTAGGAAAGCGATGGATTCAGTAGACATCATATATCCCCTACATTTGTTTCTTTCCAATTCTGGCTCTATTTCAGTTATAACTTTTTCCTCAACTCGAGATCGAATAATTAGATTGAAATCACTTCTTTGAATCTATCCTCAAGTAATTCCTAGTCTTCATTCCATCAGATCAGGGAAAGTGAGCTGGTGAAGGGGGTTCCAAAAATTGTTACCCTGCACGTAACCCGAGTTGAAAGTGATACTTCAGTCGAGGCTCTCAGCACGTTATTGAAAGATAAAATAAATAACTCGGACAATCCCTCGAAATCTGCATGGAAAATAGTATCTGAACTATCTAATAAAATAAAAAATGACGCCGAATCACATATTTCAATAAAATTTGAAATCAACATTATCAAAAACCCCATTAAAGTTGCAAGTTATTTTCCGAAGCTCCCAGAAAAATATTAGGTGGTATGAATACTATACAGTGCTTTCATGATGAAAGGAACAAATTCATTAAAAAATTAGGTTTCTATTTCATGTTAAAATCCTCGGACAGGTCGATTAGTATTTTTATTTGGGCAATTTTCGCAATAAAATTTTTGTATACAGGGTGTCTCATTCAAGAGCTATGGCTTTGTCATTAGTTTTTTAAAGGTAATACCCTGTATATTATTTCACTTTACAATTCTACGATAAATTCTTATCACTTTTTGTGAACATACCATATGCCTCAACTTGATGGATTCCCAGATTATAACGGAGATAGTGGAGCACCTGGAGATTTAAAATGTGGATTAAAAGTACAAAAAAAAATTTAGGTAAACATTGTCATTAAATCTGAAGAATGAAATTTCACATGTACCATCTGAATTCATTCACATGTGCTGTATAGTCCGCAGTTTTCACGTTTTTAACGCTCCAGGCACTACACTACTTCATTGTTTAAGAAAATGCAATTACTTGATAGAGAACGTATTGAAGTACTTATGATGATTGGTTTTGGAGATAGGGTGCGTTCACAAGAAGAAGTCTGCAATCTATTCAATGAAAATCATCCTGATCGTCCGCCAATTACTAGATCGACAGTCAGCAAAATTGAATCAAAATTCAGGAGATACGGCCACGTTAGAGATTTACCTAAAGGAAGACCACCGAGAGTGTCTGAAGAAACAGTGCTGAACGTTCTACTAGAAACCCAAGATAACCCTCATACATCCATTACTACAATTTCCAATAATTTCAATGTATCAGTAGGGTCCGTGCATAAAATACTTAAAGTAAATAAGTATCATCCCTATAAAATTAAGCTGGTACATGAATTATTAGAAGACGATTTTGACCGCAGAGTACAGTTTTTTGTGAGCAGATTCTTGAAATTCATAATCAACATCTAAATTTCATTACAAACATAATTTTTTCTGATGAAGCCACCTTTACTTTAAATGGCCACGTCAACAGACAAACTGTAGGTATTGGGCGACCGAGAATCCAAATTGGATGCAAGAATGCCACACACAGCGGCCTCAAAAAATTAATACATGGGCAGCGATTGTTCGAAATCGTATAGTTGGTCCCTATTTTTTTGAAGGAACACTAAACGGAGAGGACTACTTGAACTTTCTCCAGTTGGAACTCATTCCGGCTTTAGCTGTTTTGTTTCCTTACCCACAAGATCCTGACATACCTAATAACGAGATATGGTTTCAACAAGATGGGGCACCTCCTCACTATTCAATCGCTGTTCGACAATTTCTTGATGCAACTTTTCCCAAGAGATGGATAGGACGGAGAGGTCCGATTGAGTGGCCGCCAAGATCACCGGACATAACCGCATTGGATTTTTTCTTATGTGGTTATTTGAAGTCTAAAGTTTATTTGAATAGACCAAATAATATTGATGATCTAAAAGAGAGAATCAGGCAGGAAATAAGACTTATCAGTCCAGAAGTAATTGAAAATGTGCAACGGGAAACATTGAATCGACTTCAAAAATGTCTCGAAGTACAACGGACAACAGATTGAACATATGTAAAAATTAAATTAGTAATTACATTTGTGTGTTTTCATATCGTACCTCTCATTACCCACTATCTCCGTTTCTGGCAATCCATCGAGTTGAGGCATATGGTATGTTCACAAAAAGTGATAAGAATTTATCGTGGAATTGTAAAGTGAAATAATATACAGGGTATTACCTTTAAAAAAACTAATGACAAAGCCATAGCTCTTGAATGAGACACCCTGTATACAAAATTTTTATTGCGAAAAATGCCCAAATAAAAATACTAATCGACCTGTCCGAGGATTTTAACATGAAATAGAAACCTAATTTTTTAATGAATTTGTTCCTTTCATCATGAAAACACTGTATACCTGACTTCAATAACTTCATGAGTAATGTGTATTCACTATGTGCTTTTTTTCTAAGGCCTTATGATGAAACAGAAATGTTGGGTTTGATTACAAAAAAACTAAAGAGTGAATGTTCATTCGATTCTGATGAGGCTCCTATTTTTCTGATACGGCGCTGTTTTGGAGAGTTGGTAAAGCCGTTCGTATTTCTTGTGAATTTATCATTTTCTATCCGTTATATCCTGAGTTTGCTTAAAACTGGAAAAATTATCTCTATTTATAAAAAAAATTGTCATCAGGAACTGGAAAACTATAGACCAGTTATATTATCCTCCATATTCTCTAAAATATTTGAATATGCCTATTTGAATAGGTTGTTGTCATTTTTCCAGGACAACAATATATTTTCCCCAAGTCAACATGGGATCTTGAATGAAAAATCTACTAATACCGCAGTATATTCCTACTACCATAAAATAATTAAATGTATTGAAGCAGGCGAGTGCCTTGTTGGAATCTTCTGTGACCACAGTAGTACTTTCAACTGTGTCAATCACGGTATTCTTTTGGACAAATTATGCAAATATGGAGTAAGAGGATATCCCCTTTATTAGGTGAAAACTTTTCTTTCCAACAGAAGGCAGTTCGTAGTTGTTGACGATGGTTCATCTGAATATGCATTTGCGGATAAAGGGTTCCGTACTCAGCTCCATACTTTTTATATTATACATCAACGATCTGGAACAGCTTCCTGTACCAGAACATTTTACGATGTATGCTGATGATACCCCTCTTGTTGTTTCTCACTCGTCAGATCTGTCCTTGACAGATATGTGCCGGAAAGTATTAAGTCGTCTTAATGGCTGGTTTTCAGCTAATCATTTCTACCTTAACGTTGACAAAACGAAAGCGCTCAGATTTCATGATATGCAAAAAACGTGTGAGGACATAGCGTTCAGAACCAGTGAACAATCTCCTGTAGTTTTAACTGACTTGGATTATGCCACATTTTTGGGTCTTCGGATAGACAAAAATCTGAACTGGAAGGAAGACTGTCAATACCTAGTTTCTAGGTTGAATTCAATTTCTATTCTGTTGCAAAATCTGCGACCTGTCCCGACTGTTGACCAGTTGTTGCAGCTCTACTACGCCCAAGTTGAAAGTAGGTTTAGATATGGATTTGTCTTCTGTGGCTCATTTGTTTCAGCTGGAGATATTTTTATTGCTCAAATAGGAGTTTTGCACTCCATGATTGGCCCTTTAAATCGTAGATCATGCAGACCTATATTCTAAGATCTGAAAATATTAACTCTGGCTTCCCTTGTTATATAACAATTATGTGTACATGTTTTCACATGCAATGAACCTACATTTGAAAAAATAAAGAAAAGCATGGTTTGAACAACCATCAGAAAGAAAACTATTCTGTACCAGTTGCTAAATATCAGTTACCTTATACATCACCAAATTATATGGTACCTAGAATGTTCAATGCTGTCCCAACGGATTTGAAAAATTGTGGATCCACTAATATATTCAAAAGAAAGTTGAAGCATTTCTTGGCAGAAAATTGAAATTATGAAGTAAAATATTATTTGTTTTAATTGTCAAGTATGTATATGGTGTGTATTCTTTTCTGTTTTTTCATGTATCGATTTTTTTTTCTCTTGTTCTTCTGTATTGACTTTTTCTATACAATTTTGTGGCTGTCTTGAAGAAATAAAGAAAAAAAACTACTTGTGTCGCTCTCATTTCGGACATGCTTTGTATCTCTCGTGGTAACAGAGGCCCCTTAGTGACTACAAAAATTACACATTTTCTGCTCTGAAGTTCTGCACCATCCGGCAATGAAATCAATAAAATTTCTGCCTCATCCTTGAAGTGGTACTATTTACGCCGGAATAGGCTCCTGAATTTTTACCGTGCATTTCATCTGAAACTTCTTCTACTTTGCTTCTTAGTAGTTAATACTTCTTATTAGTGTTTTAAGTTATCTATTATTCGAGCTTTCCAACTTCCTCTTGAGCAACAAATATTCCAAAACTGAGTAGTTCCATTGTGTCCAAAGTGCGTTCGATATACATAGTTCAAATTGTTCATATATCTTTCCAAGTAGGTCTGTAGTCATCTATTTTTGAATCTCTAAAATGTTTCATTTCTGGATAATGTTCTTGTGCATCAATTAATTTTTCTGCCGTCTATCTCTGCCTCAAATCGATGGCGATTCTCCAAAATTTAATGATGCCTTCTCTGTTTTCACTTTTTTTAAGTGACGATATTCATCTTCGCCAAAATTCATCTTACACAAATCATAGCATTATTTAGTATACTGGCATTGGATATTCTCTCAATAACTGTAATTGTTCTGGAAACAACATCTCCTAATGTGCCCAAATTTCCACACGAGTGACATTGGTGACCATTCCTATTATTCTCTGTTTCTCTTATTTTTCTTACCTTCTTTCAATGTGCCTATATTTTTCACATGAGTAACATTCACTTCTAAAGGACCTTCGGCTATTTGAAAATAGAGAAATGATTTCCTGAAACCTATAAAATAACTAATGTACGTTTTGTTTTAATCAATTTTCACTTTTCTAGCTCTGTGGCTTGATAGGCCATTGAAGGATATTAGTTTCGCAGTTTCAAATTCTGCTCTAACTACAGCATCTCTTTTATTTTAGGTTCAAAAATTTCAGGATGTTGAAGCAGTTCACAATTTCCTAGTCAATTCATAAACGATTTAACACACAATTGCTCAAGGCTGTGCTCTGGAGCCATTGAGTAATCTAATTTAGTCAATTTCTCTATCTCGCCTTGAAATTTCTGGAATGATTCTAGTTTTCGTTGATGTGTACCTTATAGTTGTGCCCCTATCGCAATTCTAGTGCTTTTATTAATGCCATGTAATCTTTCTGCTTCTTTAAAAATAAGTCTTGTCCAAGTTCTGCTGCTGTTCTTTTGAGGAATAAAATTATGTCAGTTCACCAATTATCTTCAGCGGCTGCTTAAAATTGACATTTGAATATATTCCCCTTAAACTTTCTCCATCAAAATTAAGTGGATTTGAGAGTTGAAGTATGAGAGCTTGACACTACCTGGTTATGAAATTTTGGAAGTGGTTTACCCATGTGCCATGTACTGTTTCTGTGAGACAGAATTTTTGTGCGTTGAGACTTAACGCGTCGTTATAAAAATGACGTCAAGAGCACTGTTATAAAAAAAGGACATAGGTATATATTATTCAATATTTTGAAAACATTTTTCAAAAATCGTAGTGTAAGTGCCTAGATAATGAAAAGTTTGACATCAATCAACGACTTCATTTTAAAAGTAATTGAAAAGGAAGTAACTATGCAAAAAACTTTTGGGGTCATTGTTTATTGTTCATGGACAATCTGATACTGACTGAAACCCAATTAACAGGTAGAAAAGCTTGAAATATTACACAATAAATTCATAAATTATGGACCAAAACTGAGGGAGAAACAATATCTACCGAAGATTGTAGCTTTAGATAAAGACAACATAATAAATGATTCAGCCTATTAACGCGCTTATCCCCAAGCTCATATAGCATATTTATATATATTAGTAACTTCAGATTTTCTCTATTCTCGTTGTGAATATCGACTCTTGGGGACTGAAAATTATCCAGATAATGCCTCAATTTTTCACACGCTTAAAAATATTATAATATTTTTTTCAGGATTCATTCTTGAATAAGCATTAGCTGATTTCCCATTTTTATCAATGAGATCTGACTTGTCCAGGCTGATCCGAAAATTTCAAACCCTCAATTTATTGCAAACTATCACAGGTATTCGATAACAATTATCATCATTCTCCTGCATTTAGCTAGCATTGAATATTTATCGATTTATCTCAAAAAAATTTGACTTAACTGGGCATATGTCAAATAAGCGAGTATATATCACCCACTATTTTACGCAAACTATCGAAGATTTTAGAACAATTTTCAGCTTTTCTCAGTGCTTGGCTAGCATTGCATTAATTTTATTGAATAATACTCTGAGTTAGTAGAGCTGTTAGCCCGGATTTTTCAAAAATATATATTTTAAATCATTTTTATCTAAACTAAGTGGGTAGGGCTGGCATTTTTCGGGAACTATGAAACATAGATATTCTAAAAAAACAAAATTTATGATTCGCCTGCATTTCGATAAAATTAGATAATTTCTGATGATAAATTTTTCGAGACGATGCTGAACATTTTGATGAAGCAAAATTATTGAGCCTACTTGATAATGATAAGAAGAAAAGTATTTTACCTGTCAGTGAGAGGAGTAATCACTAATCTGTCAGTACAACCTAAGTATTCGTTTTGATAAGAAAATGTCACATCTGTAATTATAATCAGAGTTTTGTCCTGCTCTTCTTTGAAATAAAATCTACATTGTTTCAACCATTCGAAATCATTTACGTTCCTGACATTCAAACGACACTAGAAAAAATCAAATCAGCTATGGAATTAATTATTTCATAAAATCAGTATTGAAGCCTGATGAAATTTTTTCATGTTGTTGGCAGCAACTGATAAATCTGAGTATTTTTCTGCTCACCAGTATATCGAAAATATCTCGCTGATGGACATGTATTGTGATCAATGTTTCAAATTTTGTACGTTCAATTTTGGTCAAATCTCGAGTGGTTTGATCTATAAGAGTATTGAGTAACTCCAGGAACTTATTGTTGGTATCTGGCATTTGTTTTTTATCATGTTTTGCTTGTATCAATGCTAATTCTGAATCTCTCGTCCAGATCATTTGCAACCCCAGTACACCTATCTGAAACGAGTTGAAAAAGAAGAAGAATTTTTATTGAAAATAGGTAACCCTAATATACAAATGTTACATCAGTAATTTAAAAATGATCAAAGATATTATAAACAACTATTGAAAAATATATAGGCAGTGCGATAATCATCACACACACACATACACACACACACACACACGCACACGCTCACACACACACACACGCACGCACACACATATGTGCTAGCAAAAATTAACAACATTATATAAATACCATATCTTGAAAATGTACAATGTAGGTACAACTTCAAATACAATTTAGCATTTGAATAATTATTACACACAACTCTTCCGAAAAATAACAAAATACAGCTCTAGTATTTAAAAACATCTGAATTCAAAAATTCGAAATTGCGAAGTTGAGCAGTATTTTATATAATTATGAAGATCGTTAAGTAGTAGAAACGCAAAGAAAATGAGAACCACTGCGATGTTTTCAAGATGACTCCTATTCCAGTAAACCTGTTCGTTTTCAGAACTATGCACAAACCTCGATTTCGAAGTTTTTGTAGTCCGGCTCAAATTAATCATACTCGATGTGGTTGCAAAAAAGTTTCAGATTATCCAACTAAAATCCGAGATATTCCATACACTTCTTAATTTGAAGTTTTTATCATCAATTTCCAAATTTATCTCAATTGAATGAACAGCGCTTAACTTATACCTGGTTGTTATTATCATAACCTTTCAATTCATTATAATTAGTTTCAAATTATTTTCCACGAGATACCCATTAACCCCCACAAGTGCAAAATTCATTTTCTCAATACCTCTATCCAAGTTAGCATCATAGCATGAGAATAATGTACCATCTGCAAATAAACTTAAAAAGTCCACATCAACAAACAAGTTTATGTCATTCAAGTATAAACAATAGTTGAAATAGTATGTACAGAACGTGGAATGAATATGGGGCTGAATTGATCTACACAATATTATGTACACAGAGAAAAACTTTCAGGTACCTATACAAGTAAATTTGAGAGAAATTGAATAACCATAAATATGTTAATGAACTTTTGTACCATTACAAAAAGTGAAATAATGTTTCTGATATCGAGTTTCAGTGGCAGGTGAACCATAATTCTGCGACAGAAGACCTTCTTTCTGCCTGATATATTTTAATCAATGATTTTAATAATAGGTATGCAACAATCGACCTAACATTATTATAGTTGCCCCTCAATCCTTGTTTTCGATGAGTGGAAGAAATAGGCTGAATGCTCCCGTGTTTCATTTTCCGTTCGTCGTGCGCATGACGTCACTTACGACCTTATTTGTATTGCTGAGATAGCAGTTTTGTATGTTTTTCTCTATTTACGCGTTTATTTAATTAGTTACAAAAAAAACTGTAGACACAGAGTATGTTCTAAATGATCTGTCCTATCCCCTAAAGACATAAAAGTTTTGAAATTTGTGATAATTACCACTCAAAACTCTTATTTTTCACTGTGAAATTTCTCTTCGAAGTATTAAAACGCGATTTTCATTAAAACGGTGCAAGATAGAGTAAACTGGGAAAAAAACTAATTTGTAGAGCACAAAATTTACTACAACACTAGTCTAGGAGGGGAATGCGAGATTAAATAAAAACGCGAAAACATTTTATAAAAAGTGGACTTTTATTTATGGTTTTTACGCAGGCATATTTTTCCATCTAAATAGTTTAGAAATGATAAATACCGGATTTCAAATTAACATTTCATTTCCTACATATCATGTATTCTACATTTTATTAATATTTAATAATTAACAACTCACTTATTCTTTTTCTTATTTTTTTGGGAATTAAACCACAATATGTTTTTGTATTTTTTATTTCAACGTTTCGGTAGCGTTCTAGTTACCGTTGTGAAGATGAATTAAATTTTTAAACAATTTTTGGTCCCTATCAGACACAACGAAAAAGTTTGACAGAACAAACTGCCCGTAAAAGGAAGTGGAAGAAAATTCTAACTTAATTAAAATATAGGAGACTTTATACTAATAAAACAGAGATTTGACAGTTGTCACTTGGCAAATTGATTTAAATTTAAGAGAATCATCACGTGTTTTTCATTGTTGTTATTTTTTGTTAATTTTCTTTGATAGGGTTTTGTTCTGTTATATTTTATTCTAAATAACACTAACTAGTATAGGTACCGTAAATTTGAGTCTGTTTATTTTGTATGTATGAACCATTTTTATCTTGTCGTGGATATGTGTAATCTAAGTTGTTAATATCTTCTGTACGTTCCTATTACTTATGAATAACAAAAACATATTTTCAATTCAATAACGATTTTTATGAACAGAATTTTGGTCTTGCCATGGGCTCTTGCCTCTCACCAGCTTTATCAAATATTCACATGAAACATTTTTAAGCCAAAATAGTAAATAATCAAAAATTAAAACCAATTGTCTGTTCTGACAACAAGGTTCAAAATATTATTGATTGTCTTGTTGTGAAACTTTTTCGTTGTGTCTGATAGGGACCAAAAATTGTTTGAAAATTCAATTCATCTTCACAATGGTAACTAGAACGCTACCGAAACGTGGAAATACAAAATACAAAAACATATTGTGGTTTAATTCCCAAAAAAATAAGAAAAAGAGTAAGTGAGTTGTAAATTATTAAATATTAATAAAATGTAGAAAACGTGATATGTAGGAAATGAAATGTTATCTTGAAATCCGATATTTACTATTTCGAAACTATTTAAATGGAAAAATGTGCCTGTGTAAAAACCATAAATGAAAGTCCACTTTTTATAAAATGTTTTCGCGTTTTTGTTTAATCTCGCATTCCCCTCCTAGACTAATGTTGTAGTAAATTTTGTGCTCTACAAATTAGTTCTTCTCCCAGTTTACTCTATCTTGCACCGTTTTAATGAAAATCGCGTTTCAATACTTCGAAGAGAAATTTCACAGTAAAAAATAAGAGTTTTGAGTGATAATTATCACAAATTTCAAAACTTTTATGTCTTTAGGGGATAGGACAGATCATTTAGAACATACTCTGTCTATACAGTTTTTTTTGTAACTAATAAATAAACGCGTAAATAGAGAAAAACATACAAAACTGCTATCTCAGCAATACAAATAAGGTTTTGAGTGACGTCACGCGTCTTATTAACGACCGCCCACTCATGCGCAACATCCTATCTTAGGTGTGTATATATCGTGCTGTAGTGTATAGTCACATATGAATTTTGTAAAGGTGCATTTTAACATCAGTGTGATTAATATTTGTGTAAGTTTTGTGTCCGCCACATAGCTAAGAAATCAGAAATGGAGTTTCCAAAGACCTTAGAGAAATTGGGTTTGGGTATCTTTCTAGAAAACATATATTATACAGAGTAACAATGCGGTGTGAATATAAAGAGCAGTAAGTGCAAGAATAATTATTTTAAGTTTGACTATTTATATATTTTTTAACCCATTTGCGGGGAAGCCTAAAAGGATGATATACCCTCTCGTGGCAGCAGAGCTTAAACAAAGTTTATGAAGAGAGTTTATGTATGGACGAAATAATTATTTATTATTTTATATATTATGTTTGTATTGAAACTACAGTATTTATTAGTTTATTATGTTTGTATTAAATGACATTATTTTTTAGTTTATTATGTTCGTATTAAATACAGGCCTATAAATTGTATCAATGTGTATTCTTACTATAACTCCCATCCTTGTGTGCAATACCTAAAATTTATGGAATATTTCTTATCCCAGTATTCAATCATATAATCAGATTCAAAGATTATTTTTCTAATTTGGGGATATGTTGCACTGCGACCTTGAGGTCTAAAATTGAAAGATGAAAAGCAACTTCCGAAATATTGATAGATCGTTAATCAAACTTTTTTTTTAATTTATGATTTTTTGTTTTGCAGGAATGTAAGTATGCATCTTTTAAAAAAGGGGACAGAAATGATCATTCTGATCCTCATGGGTGCACCTATTGTTACTCGTAGAAAATATATCTAATATTTCGTATTTACAAAATCAGGAATCTGAGTGATCCTTTCTGGACTCTTTCATCAGGTATGCACACCCTCAATATTTCAATTGAATTGCTCATCTGAGATAATTAAATCATGTTCCAGAGACAAGAAATTTATGGTCCGAGGGTAAATAATAATTTTTTCTGCCTGTCGCAACTACAAAGTATTGAAAATTGATGGAACTGTTGAATAACCATCATCAAAGTGTCAACCTACAGCAGGCGAATAAGACTTTAAGATAATATAGCAATATTTCAGGAGGAAGTATCTATTGTTCAATGCTTATTCAACTTTTTAGTCAAGGTTATTAAATACTTTAACAATAGTAGGTTGAGTATAAATATATTTATACATTAACGTCCAATGAACTACTTAACAGAGTGTCTGCTACAGGTATACCAGTTACCTACCACTATTAAACTGTGTATCTGTCCAAAATAGTAAAATAGTATTCAAGTTTTCAATAACGACTATTAAATATTTAATAACCATTATTCAACTTTTTCTCTGAGTAAGGGTATAAAAAAGTTTCTTATTTTACCTAAAGTTTACTACGTTCTAATCTTTCGAAAAATTTATTTACTCTACATTTTAATCAGAAAAATCCTCTTCCTTAAATTAGACGAATTATTTAATACAATAATTATTTACTTCAATGGATTCATTATTCATTGTTATATCAATCGATAGCAGATATTTTCTTGCTTTTTTTGTGAAATTCTTTTTATTAATATTAATAGAAAAGACAGAGACGAGATGTGCCGTGAGAAACTGGATTGGAAGGATGTTGCTGTCGATAAATATGATGTATTAAATAGCAGGCATAATGCAATAAATGTACCTACAATACAATCGAAAGTACTTGTATGGAAAAAGAACTAATCATATTAGGATTTATTCATTACTTCGGGAGTAGATGGAAACTATCTAAAGCACGGAACTTTTTACGAGAGCAGAGCATATTTTAAATTTAGTAGAATAAAACAATATTCTCATCTGGGCCTCGTTCAATGCATCAGATTTTCTGATAGAAATATTATTAACATGAAAATATCTAGTGGGAGCAATAAATAACAATACTTTCATAACTATCCCAAATACAAATATTACTGAGCATAATTTTCAAACATATACATAATGCGACTATATTGAAACAATGGTTAGTAAGAACAATTCACAAGATATGTATCGTGAGACATCAAGAGGGTTTATAACAACTTTTAAAAATAATGGTGCAGACTTGCAGCTTATTGTCTATATACTTGCACTTTAGAGGTATGTATCTCACACTAACATTACATTAGATAAAATACGCAAGATATAAGTTTCGGTGAAACTTCGCCTTTTTCAGATGCTGAATCTCATATGAAGAACGCTCGTCATGCGTATTTTATCTGATGAAGGTGTGAATTGTTTTTATTCAATATTTTTTCAGAATGTTTATTAATTCACATTAAGTATTGGCCTTATCAATCCAAAATAATGCGACCATGTCTATGAAAAGTCATGAAAACAGGAACTTTATTTAAATGGAAAAGAAGGCAAGGAAGTACTTTATCACCCTAAGTTATTAATTACAGTTGCTGAGTATGAATTCGAAATAAATAACTAAAAAACGAGAGAAGTTAGTACATATATACTGACAACTGTTCATCTATCTTAGGGTTGCAGAGTATATGGTGTTTATATTATGATATTGGGAGAGTAAGGTTATAATGCTTCTAGAACTGCCTACTCGGATTAGTTTAAATATCAGTTTCCTAAAAATGAAATAGTAACTAACGCAATACCAGATGATAACTCAATGAATATATTCAAGGAATATTAAACTTTTGAGCTAACGAGAAGAATTCTTGCGTGGGTATCGTATGCTACACAATGTGATATTTTCAAGTCTAATTTCCCAACATGCCTGAAATAAAGAGTTAGCGATCAGTGTATTTTACCTGTTATATTCTATGGTGCAGAAATTATCATTCTATTAGCTTAAATATTCCGGAAATTGAAATTTGCACAACTCAGAAAGAAAAAATCTATGATGAGCTTATCCTTAAACCAAGTAACAAATGAATATATGAGGCAAAAACTCATATGTTGATATGCATTTTAAAAACATCAATCAGTAATAAGACTAACAAACCCGAAAATTAATCAAATGCTTATTCACCGAATATATATCTGAAAAATTTATTGCAATAATTCTCTGAATTTCTCTGAATACATCTGCGCTAAATTTCATATAATATAATATTATCATAGAAACAATTTATTCGAAATTAACATTTTCCACATTAATTATGTTTTCATCATCGTTTAATGAGAATATTAAATATTCAAAAATGAATATAAGACTAGCAGAGTAGTAAGATTTCAAAATTTCTGGAGGTTTTAGATATCACTGTACTTTATGAAGTACGCAGAAATTCTTTCTCAGAAACAGTACCTACATAATTCAAATTATAGTGTAAGTGGAAACAAATAAAAATATATTTATTACCTGAGCAGGCATTTTATCCAAGCACTGTAACAAATTGAAATTAGAATCATTTATTATGGCATATGCCTGACGAATAATAGAATGTAATGAAGATTGGGACATCATTAAAAGCTGAGTCAACCACTGCTCAACGCTTCCTTCTGCCCTAACCGCTTTCTCCAACTGAATTATTTCATTTTCAGAAGAAATTATAGCTGTAATCTTATTATATTCAATGTCATGGAATTTCACCCATTTCGTGTTATCGAAAATAGAGAGAAGATGGTTCTGTATTGTATGAGAATCAGATGCTTGTCCAAGTATTTCAAGAAGTGCTGGATCCGATACGAAGAAAAATCGAGGAAACATCATACGTTTCTTTTCTAAGTAACCACTGAGTGATTTCTGACAAAGCTCAAGCTGCTCTTGCAGATGGGGTAAAAGCTGTTTCAGAAGATCATCGCCTGCAAAAATATAATGAGATGAAACAATTGGAATAACGAATATATTTGAAAGAACTGAAATGATTTTCAAGATAAAATATAATTGATATAATATATAATTTGACTTTTAGATAGATGCATTTGTATTCTTACAAATGCAAATAATTGACATTTCAGTAATAAAATACTACAAGAATAATTTTTTTATTCTACATTTTTTGATTATACACAAATACTCTTATGAGATGTCAACAGTTTTCAACTACTTCATTCATTGACTTCAATCGATTGTTATTGCATAGAATTTATATATATATATATATATATATATATATATATATATATATATATATATATATATATATATATATATATATATATATATAATCTCTTGATAATTATTAGCAATAACAGGCTGGTTGAATCTTAAAAAACTCGATTCTATTAAAGAGTTGACGTTTTACTTCGATATTCTCAATTGAAATTTCTTTGACATTTATTGATGTGAAAAAATTGAAAAAAATAAGGCTGCCTTGTCCTGCTAGTTATTTACTATATACTATTCAGTGTAATATTAACATTCAAAAATGTTATGATTAGAAGGTAAGGGAAACCAAAGAAACCTTTACCTACGTAATGTTTGAAAATAAAAATAATAGGGTATTATTTATCTAACAACAAAGAAATGAGTCATGGGAAAACATTAAAGATGTGGAGTAAAATTATCGGTATAGTACGTTTATATGGAAGCAGCCGTTGACACGTGTTTCGGACTCTTTGGTCCTCATCAGAACGGCGTAGCAAAGCATTGGATTGAAAATTTGAAGATGAAAATAGTACAACAAACAAAATCCTCTGATACGGTCGAGTTTTTTAAGATTCAACCAGCCTGTTATTGCTAATAATTATCAAGAGATTAAAAATAGATCACAGGCAACAACAATTCGAATATATATATATATATATATATATATATATATATATATATATATATATATATATATATATATATATGTGAGCCATTTTTAATGGAAACACCCGTTTAAAATTTGAAGTTGTAAACCGATTTCAACCACTTTCTTTTTGAAATTTCAAGTACTAAAATATCTACCTTGGGACAAAATTTGAAACGTTTATTCCAATATTTTCAGGGCATACTACGATATTTGCTTTGGTCGAAATTCGGGATTGCTTATTAGCAATTTTTTCATTGAAAAAATTACCACGCCTCTGGATTTAGCGTGCCCCTAAATAGGTATGACCAAAATTTCATGAAAAAATATGCATTCATAACAAAGTTATGAGAATTCAAAATTCGAAAACAGTCACAAAAAAACACCCAATATCAACATATAGCCATAGAATAGTTATTTATGTACCAAGTGCGTTATAATAGGATCTAGTAACGCAGGTGGTGCATACAAGATTTTATTTTTCACGAAAAAATCATTTGATTATAATAAAAAATCGATTTTAAAATCGGTTCATTGCTCCTATACTTTCTATTTTCTTTCTCATAGTCGACATGTCATTTGTTGATATTTTGACGTTTGTGAATATTTTTGTCATCATATTTAGTGAATGTCATTGCTGCTTTCTTTGTGTAGTCTTATAGAAATGATGGAAATGAAAATGAATTTACCCAAGAATATCATAGAAGATGCAGCCAAAGCTGCGAATAATTCATTTCCGGAGAAATCCAGAGTCGTATACGACAAGGATTATGAAGTATTTAATCAATGGAAGTTGCTTCAGTTGTCCTCGTACAATGAACGGGCGTTATGATCTATAATGCCCACTTATAACGCCCTAGGACATAATGAGTGTATTCATAGCAACTGTATCTAAGGTAAAATCAAAAATAATATACAAGTGATAAATTAATATAATTTTAATTATTTCAAAAAAAAAAATGCCACCAGATAAATACTCTATAAACCTCTCCTGCACTACTAAATTCATTTCCCGAAACGCTCAGTCTTGCAGCCATGATACAAAATAATTCAAAGAACTGTAAGGTGAATACTGTTGAATCTTTCACAAGTGTCAAACCGTAATATCATTTCGATGGCAACTAAGATTCAAATTGAAAAATTTATTGTGTCTTAGTTTTAATTGATTTGCGTGAAAACTTGAATGTAATTCCGTTATTTTCCGTAAAAATATTTACGCAATTAAAATTATTTTAATGTTGAAATCTTAAAAAAATATTTCCACGGCTATCTGTTGATAATAGGTGTTTTTTTGTGACTGTTGAGTGTGAGTTTTCGAATTTTGAGTTCTCATAACTTTGTTATGAATGAATATTTTTTTACGAAATTTTGGTCTTACCTATTTTGAGACACGCTGAATCTAGTGGCGTGGTAATTTTTTTAATGAAAAAATCGCTAATAAAAAATTCCGAATTTCTACTGAGAGAAAATATCGTAGTATGCTCTGAAGATTGAAATGAATATTTCAAATTTTGTCCCAAGGTAGACTTTTGAGTACTTGACATTTCAAAAAAAAACATGGTTGCAATCGGTTCACACAACTTCAAATTTTACAGGGGTGTTTCCATTAAAAATGGGTAACACTGTATATATATATATATATATATATATATATATATATATATATATATATATATATATATATATATATATATATATATATATATATATATATATATATATATATATATATATATATATATATATATATATATATATATATATATATATATATATATATATATATATATATATATATATATATATATATATATATATACTAGCTGACCCGGAAAACGTTGTTCTGCCATATAAATTATTTTTATTCATCTATTTGCCGATGTATATCTATCTATCTATCTGACCCGGCAAACGTTGCTTAAATTATGAAAATGGCTATGATAAAATATGTGTTGTTGATAGAAAGGTGAACATTTAGAGTAATATGTAGTTTTTAATGCAACATCATAAAAAAATGAAAATAAAAATTTTGTCCAAAAAATTTATAAAAATATTTGTGAACCACCCTTATCACTTTATTATATTACTAAAGGGGTAAAAATATATTACGACCTATTCTCAGACCGACTATTGTTATTTTTGATTGCCATCTTTCAACCCTATTGCGGATCTGTCGATAAAATAAAAAAAAATGAAAATTGCGATGGAATAATATGGGTTGATCGTAGAAGAGTAAAAAATTGGGAGTAATATGAATAAGGATTTTGTTATACTTCCCGATGAGTCCCGATACCTTTCTTAACATGACTGGTTGTTCAAGTTATGAGGTAAATAAATATTAAATCAATTGCCACTACTAACCGCAGCTCTAGAAAATATTGATTTTTTTTCTCCTGCAAATCTAAATGAAGACCAATATTTTTAAAAAATTATTTATACCTACATATTTAGCTATTTTCATTACTTAAGGGCAAATGTTATTTTAGGGCCATCTGGAGTGAGAATTCTTGTAAGGCGACATCTTTTTGACCTTATGGATAGCCAGCAATTGCCAAATTTCGACCAAAAATTAGAATTTTTGGAAAATTTCCTGATAAATCAGGAGAGTTATTCTGAAAAGCAACAGAAAGATATAAAACACGAATTTTCAAGACTTAAGTCAGAATTTCGGCGAATATGGCAGAAAGCGAACAAGGTTAGACATTATTTCTTAACATCCAATTCATCTTGGTTGGAAGGAACATTTGAATTACCTCGAGTAGTTACGTCTAGAGGTCGACCCCAGAAATCATTCGTGGAATGTAGTGAGAGAAGCAAGAGACGAAAAACGGAAGAAGTGCGCAGAGAAGCAGATCTGCAGATCCTTTCTCATGCAACCCAATCCCAACTTTATGCCGCTGGACATCGGAATGCTTCTCTGGTGGTTAAGGAAATCACTCAAGATCCAACGCTAGAAACGAAATACAAGGAACAATTGTCGGATGATTATGGTAAGGCCTGTACAAAGATATCCACTGTGCAGGCGTTATCGATGTTCGTAGAAGCAAATCTATCTAGAAGACAGTACGAGCTAGTAAGAAATTCGTGTAAAAAACTATATCCATGCTATAGTATGCTACAAAAAGAAAAACTTAGCTGCTATCCAGATAAGGATTCCTATCGAGTCACGGATTCTCATGCAGAAGTCCAGTTGCAAGCTTTAATGGACCATACTGTAATAAGACTCTCTGAAGAAATAGGAGAAACATTGAGTGATGAAGAACGGACTTCACTTCTGCTGATTTGTAAATGGGGATGTGATGGTTGTCAACAAAGAGAATACAAACAGAAGTTTAAAAATGACGCAGACTCAGACGCCAACAGTTTTCAAAGCTCCTTTGTACCTCTTCGACTGGTTTCTCAGTCGAACGAAAAAATTATTTGGCAAAATCCGACGCCTTCCTCACCTAGATTCTGTCGACCCATACGGATAAGGTTCGTTAAAGAGTCTGCCGACATTACCAAATAAGAAATTTCCTATGTTGAGCATTCAAGCAACTCGTTAGAAGCGACAAATGTAGTTGTAAATGGTAATTCGTAGTATGTTAAACATAAAATGTTATTAACCATGATAGATGGCAAAGTTTGCAATGCTGCAAGTGATACAAAATCAACGTTGCGGTGCTTTATATGCGGAGCAACTTCAAAGGATTTTAACAATCTAGACCAACCTAAAGAGGTAAGAGAAGAAACATTGAGGTTTGGACTATCCATACTCCACGCACGGATAAGACTATTTGAAAGTATACTGCATCTAGCTTACAAGCTGCCTGTTAGAAAATGGCGAATCCAGTCTGAGGAGGAGTAAGACTTGATAAACGAGGAGAAAAAGAGAATTCAGGAAGATTTCAGGCTGAAAATGGGTTTAATTGTAGACGTTCCCAAACCTGGATATGGAAACACCAATGACGGAAACACTAGTCGGAGGTTCTTTGCTGATCCACATCTTGCCGCAGAAATCACAGGCGTAGATTTTAATTTAATTTTCCGTTTTAAGGTGATTTTAGAGGCAATTTCAAGTGGGCATAGGATCGATACCATGAAATTTGGTGAATACGGGATGGAAACGGCCAAATTATATGTGGAGTTGTATTCATGGCACCCTATAACTCCAACCGTTCATAAAATTTTAATACATGGTGCGATAGTTATAGAAAGTGCACTCCTTCCTATCGGACAGCTTTCTGAAGAAGCTGCGGAAGCTCGGAATAAGCATTTCAGGCTGTACCGAATGAATTTTGCTCGAAAATTTTCAAGAGAATCTTGTAACATGGACATCTTGAATAGATTACTTCTAAGTTCCGATCCGCTTCATCAGATGATTAGTTAAGAATTGTTTTATTAGTTGTTTCAGATGATTAGTTGTTTTATAGTTTTATTAGTTAAGAAGTGATTTATAGTTTGCCAAATTTTTTATTGTACATTATATCGTAAATAAATTATTTATAAAATAAATCGTTGTAACTCTTTTTATTTATTTTTTTATATTTTAAAACAATATATAGGAAATTGTGTCAATATAATTGTTGTTTAAAAGCTATTAAAAACCTAAAGTTTGGTAAAGTAAGTCAATTATCTCCTTGCGCTGCGAAAACGAGGTAAGTTGATGGGATTGATTACTATTTGCAGGTTTAATACCTTATTTCAAAAACCAGAGATCCCAGATTTTTTAGAATATTTTTTTCGAAATCATTAGTCTAAAATTAATAGAAAATGGTGATAAAATATTTTTGGCCGGCTAGACCTGTCAATTACCCCTCTGTGCGCCGGATGTTCAATCGATGGTCCCATTTCGTACCATATGTGCGTAGGGATTTTCAAATGTCGCATTCTAATATTGACAAAAATTCCATCTTTTCAAATAGCACCTACTATTTATTTTGACACTATTCGAAAGAAAGTTATATTCAAAAACGAGTTATGTCAGCTTTCCCTATACCTAACTTCAACTCTCATCTAGTTATTCAACTATCAAATCAAGAAATGCCTAGATATTTCTTTCCTTTTGAAGTATGCCGTGGAAATAAAAGACAATAAAAACAAGTTAATCAAGCATATAACATATAACAGATGAATTATTAATAATGGACAAGAACAATATTGACAGATCTCTAACATAATTGTTCAATACGACCACCATTTCCCTTCGAAAATTCTATTATTCTACTTTCAATAGATTACATAGCACAGATTTCGTTAGAATCGAGACTGTCAACAGTTTGTATTATTCTCTCAACTCATCTTTATTGTGAACTGGTGAAGAACAGACCAATTCTTTCACCCAACTCGAATTATAAAAGTCTAAAGAGGTAAGATAAGAAGATTATTTTACAATCGTTAGAACTTTATCTGTGTCACATTCGGTAAGTTTGGATATTTTAAATGGAACTGACGAACAGTTCGCTGCATAACACGCCCAGGATAACAACATCGTTTCGATGATTTTCCATTTTCGAATAAATTTTGTTCGAAAATTATCACAACTTACTGTTTTTTTTCAAGCAGACAATCACATTATTGTTTACAATTGTCCTTTATTTTTATTGCATACTATGGAATTCAAGAAATATATGGGTATATCTTGATTTTCATTGAATTATATATATATATATATATATATATATATATATATATATATATATATATATATATATATATATTAGAGAAGGTTAGCTCGACTGGCAAGTTAAGAAACGAAGAAAGGGAATTGTCGGGTATTGCAGTCAGAAACAAAAGAACTCTGGTAAACTCTTTTTTTCAGTTCAAGCTTTCGAGATATTTTATTTTCTCTTCATCAGGAACACTGGTATAAAGAAAGACAACGAAAAATTACAATCAGTTAAATGCTATAAAACATCAAGTACTTACGAAAAGTGAGGTTGCAAAAGAAGCCGGCAACATTCACATCAACACAACTTTTAACAAAATACATATCAACAAAAGGTGGCTAAGGACAGGACTCAACATTATGAACGTTTATGTATGAGAGTTTACCAGAGTTCTTTTGTTTCTGACTGCAATACCCGACAATTCCCTTTCTTCGTATATATATATATATATATATATATATATATATATATATATATATATATATATATATATATATATATATATAGGTACGCTGGCTAGTATTTGGGAGGTCTCGGGTTCAAACCCCGGGGGCCGACTGGTCTGCCATGAGTTTTTTTCAGAGGTTTCCTCATGGTAATGTAAGTCACTGCCTGCAAACTTACAAGGCGAATGCTGGGCCAGTATTAATCCTCTGAACCCTACCCACACTTCCTATGTTCCATAAATATTCCGTCTCACCTATCCTTAATGCACTTGTACATACAAGTGTATCCTCTGATCTGGCTGAAGGAGTTAATCCCAAACTCAAGCTGCCCGCCTCCCTGACACATACTTCAGGGAGGAATGAAACACGTATGTTTCCTTTTTTTATATATATATATATATATATATATATATATATATATATATATATATATATATATATATATATATATATATAATATATATATATATATATATATATATATATATATATATATATATATATATATATATATATATATATATATATATATATATATATATATATATATATATATATATATATATATATATATATATATATATATATATAATATATATATATATATATATATATATAATATATATATATATATTATATATATATATATATATATATATATATATATATATATATATATATATAATATATATATAGATATATATATATATATATATATATATATATATATATATATATATTGTATATATTTTTATCTGGAAAAATGTCGCGAGTGAAACTCTACGTTTTGGTAAGAGATGGCGCAAGTATCATTTTGTCTACTGATCGAATTCTATCGACGCCTTTCTAGAAAACCGTCACAAATCAGTTGTGTTCTAACCATGTAGGAAACGTATCGCTAATTTCTCTAGAAAAACGTCACATGTAAAAAAGTGTCTCCCGAAATTAATATTTTACCCGGATTATTTCACGAAAAGCGGCATATATCAAAAAGTGTCGGCATAACATACGTTTAATTTACCAAGAATAGTGTGACATTTTGTGTTGTGACGTTTTGTTGATAAGGTAAGTCCAACAAACCGTTTATTTTTATCAATATAGTGAATTTGTTAGAGTTTTGTCAGTTTTCTCGAAAACTTTTAAAACTAATGAACGACCTAAGTATTACATTTTGAGTTATGTCATTTTTCTCGAAATCATAGTTTACGTATTATAGAAGGTAATAAATACTAATTTTGGAGTTTTATTAATGTTATATTATTAATAATTATTTCACTACTGCTTTGTTGAAATGACAGGGTCACGAGGAAGATTCATTTTGGAGATGCGTTGACGCATAAAGTTAATACCACATCCAGTGACCATCCAAACAACGGAACTATAGCAGACCTAGATCAGGTTCCACAACAAGGTATACTTTTTTATTTGTAAGAAATTTTACATCAATTATTAAAATAACAATAAGTTTATGTTCAATTAAGTCTTTTTTACTTTTAAATTAAAAAATGCTGTATTTCGAATACGTTGTCTCAGTTCCAAACGAAAGTTTCGATTTTAACTTAACATCAACTTCTGATCAATTATCCAATTCTGAAATACTGAAAAGAGAAACATTTTTGCGTCAGATGCCACCTGAAGTTACAATAATTGCTTGTTCAACTTCTCACTCAATCGTCTACTTCTGATGTACCGAAAGAAACGCATGTGCATCAGATGCCCCCTAAAGGTATGATTTTTGATTAGTAGTTGGAAATAAAAATAATTTTTAAAACTACTATTGAATTGAACTGAAAGGCTTAAAAGAATTATTTGTATTGCTTTGTTTCAGGTGACAACTTAAATTTTAACTTACCATCAAGTTCTCATCAGTCTTTAAGTTGCGAAATACTGGAATCAGAAGCAAATAATCTGCAGGAGTTTGAAGGTACTAATTTTTGTCAGATATATTTGTATTTAGGTTAAGATGTCAATAAAAATATTAAATATTTTCAGCTTACAAGATCCGAATTATAATCAATCCTCATCTTCTTCATCTTCTGAAGAAGTATTGGTATATCCGAAGAAATAGAAGTTGCGCAGCAACCAGAATCACAGAAAAAAAGAAAGAAGAAGGCTGAGCCAAACACATGGAAGAAAACTGCTGCCAAGATTTGTCGTAATTCCGGGAAACAGTATGTTTCCAGTTCGAAAACCAAGAGGATTTATGATGCTAGAGAAATTGGAAAGGCATGTACTAATAAATGCAAACTAAAGTGCCCTACGAAAATACAAGAAACAGAAAGGCAAAAAATATTTGATGAGTTCTGGAAACTAGGCGATATCCAAAGACAGCGTCATTTCATATTGGAGAAAATAAAATACGTGTATGCAGAACATTTTTAAGGGGACCTTGGCTATAACTGATCGCCCAATTCGAACCGTTCTATATAAAAAACAGCAATCAGTGAGTGGAATGATAAGCACTGATTTGAAAGGCAAACACAATAATCATCGTAAAATTGATGATGCAATAAAGAAAGGAATTCGACAACACATAAATTCGATCCCCAGAGAGCTATTATTGTAGAAAGGGTTTGAAAAAAGAATATATTGAGGTAGGAAAAACCGTTGCAGAAATAGTTCTTCTTTTTATTATACGTCAAAAATAAATGTATTTAATTTAACGATTTTTGAGCTGACACGTAACATAGCTAAATGTTATGTTTGGGATGAAACAGAAGCCAATCGTAGAGTTAATGAAATCGGAACCTGCGTATTGTTGTATCTGAAAAGTTTAGAAGAACAAGCTAGAAAAACTTCTAACAAAGTAGATGTCATATTTTATTCAGACAATTGCAGCGGTCAGCAGAAAACCCGTTTTATGATGTCGATGTACCTATTTGCTGTACAAAAATATCCGCACATAAAATCGATTACGCATAAGTTCCTTGTAAAAGGCCATAGTCAGAACGAAGGCGATAGTGTACACGCGACAATTGAGCGGGAAATTACAAAATCACTAAGGTCGGGACCACTCCATGTTCCCCAACAATACATTACAATCATCCGTGGGGATAAAAAACAAGGCAAGTCGTATGAGGTACATGAACTGAATTATGAAACATTTTTTGATTCAAAAGATTTAGCTGCAAGGTTGGGCTTTAATGTCCTTAAAACCATAAATGGAGAACTTATAAAGATTGGCGATATATCCATATTACGAGTAGAAAAAGAGTTCTCGAATAGAGTACTTTTTAAAACATCATTTTCGGAAACTGACTTTTAAATTATTGAAATGAAGAAAGCTCGAACATCATCCACTCGTAGAATCATTATTATCAGTTATTAAAATATTGGTTAATTTGAAATACTTTTGTTTTATTTTTCCATCTATTACAAAACCCAAGGGATTTAAAGTACCTACTACATCTTTATTTTAAGATACCAATGTAGTATTTCCTTGTTTATTGGGTGTTTCTTCCTCAGAAAACAAAATCCAGATACACCGGAATGATTTAAGTACTGAACATGTACCACGCACGCTCTGAGAGTCTATTTCACCTATCCTATTATCTTAATAAGATACCCTCATAAGGAGTTCTATCTCACTAAAATAACAAAATTAGGCTCTGAGATTTTCCAGGTCGGTGTATCTTGAAGAATCGTTGAAATGTTGACGTTTCGGCAACAAATCTGCTGCCGTTGTCAAAGCTGTGTACCTAAAATATGAAAAGCGCCAGAAAATGCTCGTATTTATATTCATTATGTTCAAAAACTCGATTTGAGTTTTGAAACAAATTAAATTTTGCTACTAAATGTCATCGATATTGTATCTGGATTTTGTTTTCTGAGGAAGAAACACCCAATAAACAAGGAAATATTATGGATCCTCCTCAAACATACAAAAATATTATACCAATGTAGGTATATTATCATAAATAATAATGTATATGGATAAGAAAACTATATTTTCTAATAAAAATCTGTTTTAAGCCAATATTTGGATTTTTAGCTTTCAATGTTTGAAAACATTTAAATACACAATGCTACAAAAATTTCAAGAAAAATGACACATTTATGAAAAACTTATTAATTTTTGGACCCAAATTATCAAAAAAATTGAAATAAGTCATTTTCTTAAGTACTGTTTTATAAGAATCACCTAAAACCATTAAAAGTTGACAATACCCATTACGGTTACAAAAATCGAAAGTATTCTGTTAACGTAATTTTAGAAGCGATTTTCTACGAAACTGCTTTTTTTTTAATTACGTAACTTTTCTCGAAAACCATCGATATATATATATATATATTTATATATATATATATATATATATATATATATATATATATATATATATATATATATATATATATATATATATTTCGCATGGCAAGATCGACAAAATATTAAAAGTGTAAAGTAAACATAACTGACAAACAATAAACCAAGAAAAATAACATATATAACAAGTATGTATAAATGCAGAGTGGCCTAATATTACATACGGATGTCAAGTTCCCTAAGCCATCGAACCGCATCTGCGTCCGCTGCATGTAGTTCTTGTATTGGGCCAGGGTATCTTCTATCTTCTGCTGGGCAAGCCATGGCGATGCGATGCGGCGTCTGTGGTTAATACTGGGAACCATTGTAGTGCGGTGGATTTTATTACTTTATACAATTTATAGATAGGAATACGAAACGCATAAATAACTGGTGACATTTGAAAATCGCCTGCGCCTATATGGTACGAAATGCGACCATAGATGAAACATGTGGTGTAAGCTTGGACTGCCAGCTAATTGCTCCAGAAACTTGTTTTCTTTTTGAACGGTTTGGGAGCTTCACATTTGTTCCTTAACTATTACGATGGTTATTTTTTAACTAAGAAAGACGGTATATATATATATATATATATATATATATATATATATATATACATATATATATATATATATATATATATATATATATATATATATATATATATATATCAGAGAAAGATTCCGGGGTTCACTCCGATCTCGGGAGTTTTGTTGGCGCTGAGAAGCACCGTTTGTTTCACGACGTTTCGCCAAAATCTCATTTGGCATTTTCAAGTGCTGCTGTACGTCTGGTGACTCGACGGCAACTACTGCAACTACGGCAACAGTAGTTGCCGTCGAGTCACGAGACGTACAGCAGCACTTGAAAATGCCAAATGAGATTTTGGCGAAACGTCGTGAAACAAACGGTGCTTCTCAGCGCCAAAAAACTTTCGAAATCGGATTGAACCCCGGAATCTTTCTCTGATTCATTCCTCCATCCGAGAAAACATACGATATAACATATATATATATATATATATATATATATATATATATATATATATATATATATATATATATATATTGAGTGGAAACCTACATTTTTTCTTACATGGTTCGATTAGCCTTCAGAATATGAGTTTGTACATTCTGTAGTGAGTTTATCTATTACAGTTTTTGGTATATTTACCTTTTTCTGAAAAAAATTACCATCGTAATAGTTAAGGAACAAATGTGAATCTCCCAAACCGTTCAAAAAGAAAACAAGTTCCTGGAGCAATTAGCTGGCAGTCCAAGCTTACACCACATGTTTCATCTATGGTCGCATTTCGTACCATATAGGCGCAGGCGATTTTCAAATGTCACCAATTACTTATGCGTTTTCTATTCCTATCTATAACTTGTATAAAGTAATAAAATCCACCGCACTACAATGGTTCCCAGTATTAACCACAGACGCCGCATCGCATCGCCATGGCTTGCCCAGCAGAAGATAGAAGATACCCTGGCCCAATACAAGAACTACATGCAGCGGACGCAGATTCGGTTCGATGGCTTAGGGAACTTGACATCCGTAAGTAATATTAGGCCCACTCTGCATTTATACATACTTGTATTATATATGTTATTTTTCTTGTTTATGTTTGTCAGTTATGTTTACTTACAATTTTAATATTTGTCGATTCTTGCCATGCGAAAAATATATATATATATAATATATTATATATATATATATATTATATTTTAATATATATATTATATATATATATATATATATATATATATATATATATATATCGATGGTGTTCGAGAAAAAGGGACGTAATTAAAAAAAAAGCAGTTTCGTAGAAAAATCGCTTCTAAAATTACGTTAACAGAGAATACTTTCGATTTTTGTAACGTAATGGGTATGTTCAACCTTTTAATGGTTAGGTTAATCTTATTAAAAACAGTACTTAAGGAAATGACGTTATTTCAATTTTTTGATTAATTTGGGTCCAAAAATTAATAATTTTCATACATGTGTCATTTTGTCTTGAATTTTTGTACGCATTGTGTATTTAATGTTTTCAAACATTGAAAAGCTAAAATCCAAATATTGGCTTAAAACAGATTTTATTAGGAATATAGTTTTCTTATCCATATACATTATTATTTATGATAAATATCCTACATGGTATTAATATTTTTGTATGTTTTGAGGAGATCCATAATATTCCGTGTTTATTGGTTTTCTTCCTCAGAAAACAAAATCCACATACAATATCGATGACATTTAGTGCAAAATTAATTTGGGTTCAAACTCAAATCGAGTTTTTTGAACATTAATAAATATAAAGTAACGAGCATTTTCTGGCGCTTTTCATATTTTAGGTACACGCTTTGACAACGGCAGCAGATTGTTGCCAAACGTCAACATTTCAACGATCTCAAGATACCACCACCTGGAAAACTCAGAGCCTTAATTTGTTATTTTAGTGAGATAGAACTCCTGATGAAGGGTATCTTATAAGATAATATGGATAGGTGAAATAGACTCTCAGAGCGTTGCGTGGTACATGTGTCAGTACTTAAATCATTCCGGTGTATCTGGATTTTGTTTTCTGAGGAAAGAACACCCAATTAAAACAAGGAAATACTACATTGGTATCTTGAAATAAATATGTAGTAGGTACTTTAAATCCCTTGGGTTTTGTAATAGATGGAAAAATAAAACAAAAGTATTTCAAATTAACTAATATTTTAATAACTTAACAGTTTCTTTTAAATCAACAGACATTTTTTGCTTAAAAGCTGAATAATTTTTGAATAAACTATAGCGATAGGTATTCTCAACGTTGTATAGAAATATGAATAAATATGAATAAAACTTTGGAATAATGTTGTTTTCCAGCAGTTTTGATAAGCCTGCCTTTTTGTTATCTTCAATCTTTTGTTTTGCACTGTAGACTTGTTTGAGTTCAGTTGTAATTATTGATGAAGGTTCACTGATTCTACGAGTGGATGATGTTCGAGCTTTCTTCATTTCAATAATTTAATAGTCAGTTTCCGAAAATGATGTTTTAAAAAGTACTCTATTCGAGAACTCTTTTTCTACTCGTAATTGGATATATCGCCAATCTGTGTTATAAGTTCTCCCATTTATTGGTTTTAGAACATTAAAGCCCAAACTTGCAGCTAAATCTTTTGAATCAAAAAAATGTTTTCACAATTCAGTTTCATGTACCCTCATACGGCTTATATATATATATATATATATATATATTATATATTTATATATAATATATATATATATAATATATATTTATTTAAATATATATATATATATATATTATATATTTACATATATAAACATATGTATACTTATATATATATATATATATATATATATATATATATATATATATATTATATTACAGTGTGTCGCATTTAAGATGAAGACACCCCCATATTTCAGTTATTCGAAGGAATGTAGATTTGAATTTTCTCAGAGTCATAAACGTTAGTGGGACATTTTTTTTAATATACTTAACTGAATTCTGAATTTTCATCTCGGCCTACTACGAATTGGCAAATAGGGCCGATTTCCAATATTTTGTTTCGCGTTAGAGAAATCGAAAAAAGTTACGGCGAAAAGTTGTTCAGAAATTTTTTTTAGCCCTATATACGGGCTTTTATGACAAAATTCGCATTTAATTTTTTCAATACTTTGATATCCCAAAATTATTTTTTTCATTTGATAATTAGTGTGCCATGGAAAATAATAAAATTGACAGAAGTGTCAAATACTAGTTAGTTTGAAGTATTGCGTTAAGTTAATTTTAGTGAATTAGAGATCAGAGAATCAAAATGGCATCAACTTTACGTGAAAAAATCGAAATAATTCGGTTTTTTGTCGATAATAATTCTCGTAGCAGCAGACAAGTTGCTGCAGAGTTTAACTTGAGGCACCACAAACGTGCTTTTGTTACTCAGGTAAAAGCAGCCGCTGTAAATGCTATTTTCAGGAAACTCCAGTGTTTTTAAAATATATCTGAATGTTCAACCTTGGCGAATACACCCGCATTCTGATGATAACTATATTGACGGCTTCCCTGAACTTAGACGAGTAGCTAGACAGAATAGAAAAAAAATTGAAGAATGTATTCGAATAGACGGAGATCTAGTTGTCAAAGACCTCATATTTTTACAGTTAATTTCTTTTTGTATCAGAAAAATTATTGTTTTATAAATCTTCTTTAAATTTAATCAGTCATAAGAATAAAATAATTACCATAAAAAAAATTCTCAATTCTTATTGTTAATTATATTGAAATATTTGAATACATAACCATATTAAATTATCTAGAAGTCAAGTTCTTAGTTTCAATAGAATACTAGTTATAAAATTGAGAAACTTAATAATTTTGAATTATAAACAGAGATGAAAAAAATTGTAAATGCGAATTAAGTCATAAAAATTGGTATATGGACCTTAAAAAAATTTTAGAAGAACTTCTTCCTATACTTTTTTTCCATATCTCTAACGCGAAACAAAATATTGAGAACCGGCCCTATTGGTCAATTCGTAGTAGGCCGAGTTTGAAATTCAGAATTCAGTTAAGTATCTTAAAAAATATGACACATCACCGTTTATGACTGTACGAAAATTTAAATCTGTGTTTCTTTAAATAACCATAATATGGGGGTGTCTTCATCTTAAATGCGACACACTGTATATATATATATATATATATATATATATATATATATATATATATATATATATATATATATATATATATATATAAAACCGGCACCCTGAATTTTTTAATAAATTTAATTCTTTATAACTTTTTTGTTTTCAATCCGATTTTCACAATTCTTTTGCCATTTTATAGATAATTTCATTAGGAGTTAATTTCTTAATAAAGTTACATATATTCCTACTATTTGCTTTCTTGACACATTGCGTTATCTCTATTATTAGAAGAGATACGATTTTTTAAAATAAAACTTTCCAAATTACATTATTTTAAAGCATTTTTTATTGATTTTTTTTAACAGTAATAAGTAAAAAAAAAATTAATAATGCGTATGACCTCCTCTAGCTTCAATAACAGAGCGCATTCTTCTAGGTAATGAATCAATAAGTGTGACGATTCTTTCTTGAGGAATTAAATTATATTCTTCGGAAAGTGCTATTATTAGCTCTTGTAAAGTGCCTGGCTGCATAGGGCGACGACGAACAGCTCTTTTCATCTGATCCCAAAAATGTTCAATCGGGATCAAATCCGGACTGCATGCAGGCCATTCTAACCGTTGAATACCAACCTCATCTAAATATTCATTAACCACCCGCGCAACATGTGGCCTAGCGTTATCATGCATCAGTATAAATTGGTCACCAATTAAGGGAGCAAATGGAACTACTGCCTCTTGAAGAATGTCTTCAATGTAGCGATGTGCATTAAGTGCTCCATTGTCCACAAATATTAGTTCGGTTCGTGCAGCAGTTGAAATACCCACCCACACCATAACAGAACCACCATGATAAGATATTAGCTCTGTTATGATGCATTCGGCAAATCTTTCATTTGGTCTTCTATAAACACGCTCACGACCATCCGGCGACCGAAGACAAACCCTTGACTCATCTGTGAAGAGAACACTACTCCAATGCTCCACATTCCAATATAAATGTTCTCTGGCAAATCGCAGCCGATCTCGTCGATGATGCTGAAGTAATTGTGGTTTTTTTGCCGGCCTACGTGAACGGAGGTCAGCTTCGTTTAACCTCCTTCGAACCACTTTGTCACTAATATTGACCCCACGTGTCATTCGCAACTCATTTTTTAAAGTCACGGAAGTTGCTCTTCGGTCCCTTAAGGATCTTACCACAAGGAAGCGATAGTCAGTTCCAGTCGTTTTTCTCGTTCTTCCAGATCTTTGCCGTCTAGTAAAATTTCCCGTTTCTAAGTATCTATTCCAAGCACCTTGAACCGTGGCCCTTGGAAATCCCAACGTACGAGCCACATAACTTTTGTTGTGACCCTCTTCTATTAAAGCAACAATTTTTGCTACGTCTGTTGGAGTTAACACCATGCTGACATTAATATTTATTAGAAATTATTTTGAGGGCTGTTTGATTCTAATACTTATAAAAATAACGTAAGCTGACTTGATTTAATTATAACTACTGGTCGAATAGAATAATGTTATTATCAGAGTTTTTTTTTTAAATCGTATCTCTTCTAATAATAGAGATAATGCAATGTGACAAAAAAGGAAATGTTAGGAATACACGCACCTTTATTAAGAAATTGTTGGTATAAAAAATACCAGCTGAAATATCCCCACAGGGTGTTTAAAACTTAGAACAAAAAAACACGATTTGATTAACCCGGTATAATATCGCCCTATTGAGCATGACCCATAACTTATAAAAATGAGCAGACTACTAATAAAATTATCTATAAAATGGTAAAAGAATTGCTAAAATCGGAATAAAAACAAAAAAGTTATAAAGAATCAAATTTATCAAAAAAAAACAGGGTGCCGGTTTTTTTTGTCCGGGAGTTTATATATTTATATATATATATATATATATATATATATATATATATATATATATATTATATATAAATATATACATATATATATATATATATATATAAATATATACACATATATATATATATATATATATATATATATATAATATATATATATATATATATATAATATATATATATATATATTATATACATATATATATATATAGTATATATATATATATATATATATATATATATATATATATTATATTATATATATATATATATATATATATATATATTATATCTATATATATATATATATATATATATATATATATATATATATATATATATATATATATTTCACAGTGGATGGAACATAAGACGTTTCTGGTGAACCACACAACGGATCACTTTGAAAATTCAATGTAGAGCATAATCGAACATTCTCAACCCAACTAATATATTTTCGGTAATGCGGTGTAGCCACTTCTATTAGAAAGAAGTAGCAACTTTCATTTTTCAAATGAGACAGCCTGTATGTTATATTATTTTTAGAATCTCCAACAATTTTTCAATAACTTTTAATAATATTTCCTTATACCTATCTGTTACCGTTTTCGAAATAAAAATTATTTTCCTTTATTTTCGTCGGAAATCAAGACCTCTAAAAACTCTGATATCTTCGAGCTAAGAAATAATATGATATCGAAAGTTCGGTTGAAGTTTGTTGATACTTGGGGTCTTCCTACACTTTAGCCTGATCTTCGTTAATTCAATACGGGGTAGTCAAAAAATACAGTTATTTCGTTCGCTTGAAAAACTGACTGAAAATTGATTATTTCAAATGGAATAGCCTGTATATTATTGAAAATTCGGAAAGCTGCTAGAATTTCCGTTTTATTTCTGTATCATACCTATACCTAACTAGTCAAGTTTCGGACTTATGTGCACTTATTTGTGAAAATGTTCCTTGAACATGGTATCCCCATCCGGTATTTGCTAAGCAAGTCATGATTACTACATATTTGATAGTAACCTTGTGACAATCTACTAACAATATAATATCGAGATTTTCTTCACTTCAGAAATTGCAAATACCTTTAAAAACGATGGAATAAAACTGTTAAAACGAAGTTCTTATGAATTGGTTTATCATTTTTGGACAGTGTGATAAAATGATCAGCAGGACATGTAGAAAGTTCAATGAAATGTATCCGAATCTATCGCCAATGAACCTCAAGAAATTTAGACGAAATCATAACAATTTCGAAAAATTTGGATCAACTATAGAAGCACCAAGAAACTTACCTCAACCCCTAACTTCCGAAGACGACCAAATTAATATCCTATCATATTTTAACGCATTTCCCGAGTCATTGATAAGAATATTTGGGTATAAAATATTCATCTGTTCAAAGAATCTGTTCAAGACCCTCAAGAGAGTTGAATTTTGTGAAATGATGTTAGTACGCACTCAAGGACATCAATTTTTTTTAAATGAAACAATTTGGACCCATGAATCGAAATTGTCAAGAGAAGGGATTTTCAATAGAATCAATTTTCATTTTTGGTGCAGTGAAAATCCTCACTTCACAAAAGAAGCTGAATATCAAGAAACATTTTATTTTCTGCATGTTAATGTACAACAAATTGAGGTACGTTATATACGAGGAGTCATCAACATGCACAAGCTACCTGAATATTTCGGAAAATATTGTAGAGAACTTCGTCGATCATCTGCCACACAAAGAATATCGAAACTAGCAAGTAGACGGGGCTCCTGCATCAAGTGACTTGATGCCTTCTTAAAGTTGATCCTAACGTTTTGAAATTGTTATGAATTCGTATAAATTTCTTGATGTTCATTGGCGGTAGATTCGGATACATTAAATTGAACTTTCCACATGTCCTGCTGATCATTTTATCACACTATCCAAAAATGATAAACAAATTCATTTTGTTTCATCGTTTTTGCAGGTATTTGCAATTTCTGAAGTGAAGAAAATCTCGATATTATTAGTTGATTGTCAAAACGTTACTATCAAATAATAACCATGACATGCTTAGCAAATACCAAATGTACCGAAATAACATGGTCAAGGTACATTCTCACAAATAAGTGCTCATAAGTGCGGAACATGACTAGTTAGGTATAGGTATGATATACATAGATAAAAAGGAAATTCTAGCAGCTTTCCAAATTTTCAATAATATACAGGGTATCCCATTTGAAATAATCAACTTTCAGTCACTTTATCAAGCAAACGAAATAACTGTATTTTTGTACCACCCTATATTGAAGTAACGGAGATTAGGCTAAAGTGTAGGAAGCCCCCAAGTATTAACAAACTTCAACCGAAATTTCGATATCATAGTGTTTCTCAGCTCAAAGATTGATTTTCGACGAAAAAAAAATGAAAATAATTTTTAATTCGAAAACGGTAACAGATAGGTATAGGAAATATTATAAAAAGTAATTGAAAAAGTATTGGAGATTCTGAAGATAATATAATTTACATGACTATTCCCATTGAAAAATCAAAGTTGCTACTACTTTCTATTAGAAGTGGCATCACCGTATTACCAAAAATATTTTGGTTGGGTAGAGAATCTTCGATTATGCTCTACATTGAATTTTCAAAGTGATCTGTTGTATGGTTCACCAGAAACGTCTAATATGCCATCCACCGTGAATCACCCTGTATATATATATATATATATATATATTTATATATATATATATATATATATATATATATTTATATATATATTTATATAGATATTTATATATATATATAATATAATATATATATATATATTATATATATATATATATATATATATATATATATATATATATTCAAATTCTTGATTTTTACCTGTTTATCGTATTAATTCTAAGAGATATCAATTATTGGTATAACAGGTTTATTTCAAACATTACATTTTAAAATTAAAATTCACAGGACGTTTCAATGGAGTTTCCATCTTCATCAGCTAAAATCGGAATAAAATACAAGTCAAATGCTTGAATATAAAACATATATACACATACACAAAAATAAAATAAAAAAAGTTGTATCTCACCAGAATGTTCGTCGGTAGTTGTCACAACGACGAAAATTCTGGTGAGATACAATTTATTTTATTTTATTTTTGTGTATGTGTATATATGTTTTATATTTAAGCATTTAATGTTTGAAATAAACCTGTTATACCAATAATTGATATCTCTTAGAATATATATATATATATATATATATATAGATATATATATAATATATATATACATATATATATTATATATATATATATATATATATATATATATATATATATATATATAAATAAATATAAATATATATATATATATATATATATATATATATATATAATATATATATATATATATATATATAATTATGTATTTGAAATGTTGTTGCCTGTGAACTATTTCTAACTTTTTGATAATTATTAGCAAACAGGCTTGTTGAATCTCAAAGAACTCGATTTTATTAAAAAAATGACGTTTGCCACGACATTCGTGGATTCTTTTGAAAAATAGAAATTTTTTCGACATTTATTGATATGAAAAAATTTGAATAAAATTTGAATAGTTTAAAAAGACTACTATGTTTCATCAAAATTTTTCGGCTGTGGCCGTTCTCTGTATTTCATTACGTGCTGTTCAGTCCAATGTTAACATTCAAATCTGTTATTATTAGCTGGTGAGGGAAACCACAGAAACCTTTACCCACGTGATGTTCGAAATAGAAAAAGATAAATAGTACCCTATTCTTTGACTTTTCAAAATCAAAATAATTTGAACCTATTTCGAACATTACGTGGGTAAAGGTTTCTGTGGTTTCCTTTACCATCTAATAATAACAGATTTGAATGTTAATATTGGACTGAATAGCACGTAATAAATAACAGAGAACGGCCACAGCCGAAAAATTTTGATGAAACATAGTAGTCGTTTTTAACTAGTCAAATTTGCATTAGTTACTACCAAAAAGACCAGAACATAAACGATTTAAATGCTAATTAATATTATTTTATTTCTGAGAGCAAATACACAATCTTTTAATCCCTCAAAATACGGTTCAATCTACACAACATTGAGCATCATCGTCGCAGCTTATTCGACTTTTGCATATTCTAAGCAACAAGCAAAAACGATATGTCCACGAAATGAATCATCCAGTAAAAAAAATAATATCAATAAACTCTCAAGATTGCATCATATCATTTTGCAATCACATGAAATATTAATGATTCTTACAAAATTAGAAAATGTTATTAGCATTGGACGACTTCACATTTTATATGAAAATATGATTCCGTTAAGAAATTTCACACAGATATTATGAAAAAGTAATCAAAAATCTTTCAAGCATATGACGGATTACTATGCAGTCTATCCTACTGAAGTATTAATAATAGACCCAGTAATATTTCTAGTATCTTCACCTATAATCGAATTTATATATTATATTACCTCTATCGCTTACATAATATCCCATTCCAAAATACCAATATTCTATCAATACAACCATATGCACTTGCATTCAACGATATAATGAAATGGAACACGCAAAAATTATACCCTATAGGAGACTTTAATATTGAAGAACTCAGAATAAAATTTCACGCGAATGCAGACCCTGATGTTTCTAAACCTGTACCAGGTAGAAGATAACTCGATAATAATTCAAAATAACATATGGTTTTTTGAATATCGCAAAGACACAACGAAAAGAGTTAAAGTGCCACTGTTAAGGCAGAGTGAAAACTGACAACTCAAATAGAGCATCGACCTAGTACCAATCAATATCTATTAGCTTCCAAGAAATTTATTATACTCTCAGCTACGGTTACTGAAAAAGGGGAGGGGTTCACATGAGCTGGACCCTAAATCATTCTGAAGAAGATGACGCAAGGATTGCATCATCAACAATACATCAACAGCTAACTCAGCAGTTTGTACCTAGACTATATAAGAAAGGGAAATGCAGTTAGTTGTTGGGTTTAAGCAATACAAACAAGTTTAAGTTTCAGGAATTTGAACAAGTTTTAATAATCCAAATTTTATCTTATAGTTATCAAATAAAGTTGTTTTTAATGAAAATTTCAGTCTGTACAACAACATTAATATACACGGACACTTTCTCGAACATTCTCCATCGGGAGGGTTTCAGAACGTTCTATTTCACAAATACAGAGAAATTCATCTTCGAAGCTTCTAGAAAACACAGAGTCGGCCTAAGGCCCCTTTTACATACATACGGTATCCGTATAAATGGCGACAGTTAACATAGACATAAATCATTCACACGTACATCACGATCATGGCACAGCCTCGGTTTCGTGGAATACTTAATTAATAATTCCTAATATACTCTTATGTTACATTATCGTTTAAATGAAGATCGTGTGTGTGTGATAGGGGCGTTAGTATTTTCTTAACAATATTGAAGCGAAATTCGTCCTTCAAGTTAAGGTCACAGTATTGTTAGTAAGGTACTTAAGACTAGCTATCTCATGGATCTCAAGATTATTGTGAATCGCAATTCATAAATTCGACCTCCGCTAATACCAAGTCAATCATTAAACCTATTATTCTCCATTTTGAAGTTGAAAAAAATTAATGAATCTAAATAATAGAAAATTGTAGCATGGAAAATACTAACCAACACAACATGAAACAACTCCAGGCGTCTCGTGAGCTCTCTGCATTATTTTCTGCCAAGATTTGTCAATTTTTGAAAACCTCTTCGCTTCTTTAGGTAGCTGTTTTGCTATATCACCTCCAACGAAGACAGCTTCAAGATAAACCCACATGTTCTGTACCAAAAGCCATCTCTCCAAAATTTCGTTTGTATTCGATAAATCATGAACCCATTGCTGAATTTGTTTTTTGAAAGGAGCATTGTATCTGAAATTGAAGTTGAGTAACGTTATAATAAGACACTGAAGAATGCTTTCAATCCTTTTATTGTAATTATAAATTTTCAGTTCATTCATAAAATAATGGAATGAATATATATATATATATATATATATAAATATATATATATATATATATATATATATATATATATATATATATATATATATATATATATATATATATATATATATATATATATATATATATATATATATATATATATATATATATATATATATATATATATATATATAATAGTTTTTACCGTTTTCTTGGTAGCCGTTTCAATCTCTTGAACTTGTTGTTCTATTACTATTGTCATATTTTACCATGTTTTTGTTTAACTGCTCCTAAAGAGGAGGTGAATATTCTGTGAGGTTTAATAACTGTTATACTCTTTTTATTCGTACTAGTCAAAACAAATATAACAATTATTTAAACAGAGTCAACATATATATTTATGTATATATATATATATATATATATATATATATATATATATATATATATATATATATATATATATATATATATATATATATATATATATATATATATATATATATATATATATATATATATATATATATATGTATATATATATATATATATATATATATATATATATATATATATATATATATATATATATATATATATATATATATATATATCTAGTACACAAACAAACCTAATACGACTTTCATACGTTTCGGGGTTCAAAAGTAACCCCTTCCACATTGGGGTTAAATGCATATGTATGTATTTAATCGTGCTCGGGAACTGCAACGTAAAATTGTGTTTTATTTGTTGTTTTAAATTTCGACGGTTGCTTGTCATCTGTGCTCTCAGTTTTGGAGTACGCGATATCAGTCTGAATTAAACTACCATTCTCATCTTGTCTTATGTTCTGTGGTAAAATGTTCTAAATGTGCTTTACTGTCTTATGTCCATTGTGTCTCTTACTATTCTTTATATGTATTTTGAAAGTAATCATATCCAGAACCTCTTTGCGCTTTTGTTTTCTCTCTGTTGGTGCCATAGATGCTGGCTATATGTGTTTGTGTCATTTTGATATATTTCTCAACTGCTGTGTCAGTTGACCTATGTATATCATGTTGCAGAAGGTACATTGGCTTTTGTATAGTAAATTCAATTTTTGTAGGGTTGGTGTCTTACATTTCATGTTTGTGAATAGTTAGCCGATCTGATTATTTGATGTATGTACTACTTGTACGTTATATGTTTCTCATTTTGTGGGAAGATAACATTTTTAAATGTAAACTGATTTTGATAGAGTCATCCGGTAATTTTTAGGTTTTCTCACTGCTGCAACCTCTTAAGTTTGTGAGTTTAACTTTTCATAATTTTTTGTGAGAACTTTATTTTCTTTCAAAAATCGTTGAAATTTTTTCATTGTTTCTTTACTCAAAGTTGGTGAGGTGAGTGTCAGTGTTCAACCTATATATCCTAACATTTTTCCCTTTTTCTATGCTATCTGATGACACGACTCGATAGACTAACATAACATGAAATTTGATATTGTGTCTGTGTTCACAGGATTTTTTTGAGATTCCAAATGAAAGTGATTCTTATGAGTTCACGATGCATCGAAATATTTCCACCCACCTTTGACGGTGAATGTTAAAAATTTTGAGATGACTATTTCACTCATTCCATTTTTAATGAGAAGGTTTCCATAGCTACTCTCGTTTCACAGCGATAAAACATGCAAGCTGGCAAAACTGACTATGTTAGTATTTCAGCGATAATATTTTGACATTTCTCACATGAATCATTATTTCCTTGACTTTCTGAAATGTGACCATATTACTGTTAGACATATTTTCTCGTGAAATAGTCATGTCAAATACCACTCGAGATGATATTTAAGCAGGTGAAATTTCTCTCTTGTAACGTTCAAGTTTGTTGCTTATACAATTTCGCTGATGACATTTTTTCCAAAATCACACGCCTGACGGCTCGTGATTTTGATACAAATGTCATTCGCGAAATCGCCTAAGCAACAAACTTTCATATTACAATCGAGAAATTTTGCCGGCAAAATTTCATCTCTAGTGGTATTATATATGATTATCACACTCGATGAAAAATGATAAATAGCCATTTTTGGGGTTCATCAGTATTATCCAGTAATTGTGATGAACAGCTTCGCTAGGAGGTTTGTTTGATTAATTTCGAACAAATGTCCCAGTTTTACTTCAATTATAGTCGAAGACGTGTATCGTTAAGCACGAATATATGAGTCTATATTTATCTTACAAAAGTATTGAGATAGTCACAAATTTCATGACGAAACGTTAACCGTTCAATAAAGTCTGTTTTTAAACTATTGTCACCAGTTATTGCAGATTATGTTGTTAAAACTTTACCTATTAGATAATAATGATCCAAGAATCATAAGACTATCTTCGAGCTGTCCAATTGTTTCGGCCGTAGTATCACCTCTGAGTAATAGTTCTCCTCTGTTATTGAAAGTCATGAAAGTTAACTCATGCACAGACCATTCATTGGTGACTTGCCTCAGCTTGGCTTCAATATCTTTCTCCTTCATTGCCGATATGCAAATATCCTGTAACCAAATATGGAAGATTTGAAATGATCAGGCTTGGAGATTCATCGCTATTTTATGAATTTTATAAACAGAATCGATGTCGGACATTTCAAAAACTATCCATATCTGTAGTAGTCAATCCCTTTCTTGAAATGAACCACTTAGTTATTTGAATACACAATTGAAACCAAAACACCCTTTCAGTATTCAAGCAAGCAATTAAAATATCAATATTTAACTATATCAACCTGAAAGTTAAAAGCAACAATGTTATATAGGAAACTAATAACTTTTGTTATTGAAATAAACTGTGGTCACATCAACTGAATGATCTAATTTGACACCTCTATGATACACACAAATATTCTTGGAAAATTATGTGATAATTTTATTATTATCGTAGCAAATACATTTGAAACAATCTAAAAGCAATAGTAAAGCAAAATGACCAGTATCACGAAGATATCATAATGTCACTCAATGAATTCACATTATTAAATAAACTCTGGTGTGTAACTGTATTTTAACGTTCAGTGAAAAAATCAATCGAACTAATAACACTAGCAAGAATTTGTGAAATGATCAGATATACTATGGATGATGTAGTAAGAAAATTTCATAATTATTTTCATTTGGTAGCAATGAAATATTTCATCTGCGTACTGGCAATATAAGAATTTTTATCTGGCGAAAGATAGAATCATGTAGACCAGTACTCAAGTGGTTTAATCCATTCATGATATGAATCATTGAACATGACCGTTCTTTTTATTGTGAACAACTCTGGGGCAGGCCAAAGCTTATAACGCGCCTCAAGTCCAACAAGATGATTCTAACAAATATCGGTTTATGCTAAAGTTAAACTGCTATCATAGCAAACCGAAAACATCTCTGAGGGTAAAGGTGTTCCATAGGTTTGCGGTTCAGTTCAGAAAGGCGCTCTTATATGTTCTCTTTACTATCTGCATACCTTGCGTTATGAGTGAGTTGAGCCCTGGTAGAATAATAGAGGCCATGGTTGCAGAACACCTGCCGTAATAGTATATATATATATATATATATATATATATATATATATATATATATATATATATATATATATATATATATATATATATATATATATATATATATATATATATATATATATATATATATATATATATATATATATATATATATATATATATATAATATATATATATATATATATATAGGTATATATATATATATATATATATATATATATATAGCTATATATATATATATATATGAATATATATATATATATATATATATATATATATATAGCTATATATATATATATATATATGTAAATATAATAATTTTTGCTTTACTTATTTAATATTTTCCCAAAACTAATTTTCTTTTTTAATGTTAATATACTCTTTCTGAGATCTCTCGGATGGAATTAATCGCCTCCGTGGCAAAGTTTGACCAAATCTCCCATACCGGAGAGTTCAAACAATAAACCACAAATAAGTGATTTTCTTCCATAACAGAGGATTTTATTTTATTTATTAAACTATTTTCATCTCCAAATTTTCAATCCAATACTTAGCTACGCCGTTCTGATGAGGACCAAAGAGTCCGAAACACGTGTCAACGGCTGCTTCCATATAAGCGTTCTATACCGATAATTCTGCTCTACTTTTTTAATATTTTCCCGTGACTAATTTCTTTTCTATTAAATAAATAGTACCCTATTATTATTATTTTCGAACATTACATAGGTAAAGGTTTCTGTAGTTTCCCTTGCCTTCTAATGATAACAATTTTGAATATTAATATTAGACTGAATAGCACGTAATAAATAAAAAAGAACAGCCACATCCGAAAGAAGTTTTAACAAGACAGTTCAATCTTATCTATTAAATTTTTTCAAGTCAATAAATGTCAAAGAATTTTCAATTTTTTCAAACAATTTGAATAACTATGAATGTCATAGTGAAACGTCAACTTATTAATTAAATCGAGTTTTTTAAGATTCAACCAGCCTGTTATTGCTAATAATTATCAAAAGATTATATATATATATATATATATATATATATATATATATATATATATATATATATATATATATATATATATATATATATATATATATATATATATATATATATATATATATATATATATATATATATATATATATATATATATATATATAATCTTTTGATAATTATTAGCAATAATAATAATATATATAATATTATATATATATATATATATATATATATATATATATATATATATATATATGTGTGTGTGTGTGTGTGTGTGTGAGTGTGTGTATAAAAAACAAAAGTCGGCAACCTTCCTCCTCCGACATTCAAATGAATGCAGCTGAGCGGTGAATGACAGGTATATTAGCATCTATTCATTCTGAGTTGAGTCAGTGAGATACAAGTGTTTACGTGAACTACTTCAAAGAATGAGACAGTATTTTAATACTAGACATACTTGAGCCTTATGAAACCACAATAGCTGCTCAGGCGAAAATGAATTTTTAGTACGAAAATGATTACTAAAGTTCTATGCAAGTTGACTTAGTAATAATCAAGACATGTTCACGAGAGGTTGAATTTGAATTGAAGCCGATTCTCAAAAGATGCAGATTATTGGTTCTCTTAGTTCTAATAGAGGATTGATGCGAAAAGTTTTTCTTGGGAAGCCGGTTGCCGGTATCTTGTGGCATCAAAATAACTGAATTATAATTACTATCGACACCGTAACTCACGATTCTGTTAGTAGTACAATTCATGATATCATGAATATGTTGAGGAAAGAGTACTGCTGAATAGATAGACTCTTGAGACATAGGCGAGAGTAGGGTAAAGTGGAATAGTGGGGTAAAGTGAAATTATGTTATTATATTCCATTACGTGGCTCCACCGGTTGGTGTAGTTGTTTTTTGTGGTTCACCTGTAATATTGAGAGGTAAGTATGTAACGTATAACATTAGTATGTTTGTTGTAATCGAAATTTTGATTTTGAGCATAGATAATGTTATAATTTATTTACAAAATAGTGTGCGCAAATAGGTTGAAGGTTATGTTTCAAAATATTTAGCCGGTAGTTTCATATGGGTGGAATGTTGGGGCAAAGTGAAATGACAAAAAAAAGAAATATTTCACTTTGCCCCAATCATTCATTTTGGCAGATAGGTACCTATCTTTAATGTGGTTTGTTGTTACAGATTGGCAATGCGTGTATATAAAAGAAAAACTGATCAGCAGAGGCCATGAAAGATGCTGTGACAGCGGTGAGACTGGACTTGCTCAGTCATAACGAAGCTGCCAGACAATATGGAATTTAAGTAGTTGCTAGTTTTTGTTATTAGTTAAATGTCGAGAATAAACAGATTAATACAATGGAAGTTTTGTTTCACATTGCCTCATTTATTGTTACAGTAATATCACTTTGTCCCGTTTATGATTTCACTTTGCCCCATTGGATGGGGTAAATGAATGAAATAATGCCACATTCTCAAAATAAGCTTAGTAGTTCCTGATAGAAATGGTTTATCTTTTAGGATTCATTCAGTATGTGTCCACATGCACTAGTAATACTATACTATGACATCTTCAACTAAAATCAAAATATCTGGGAGATACGAATTTTTATTTGTTAGCTATTCCACTTTGCACTACTCTCCCCTACTAGCATTTACTGTAAACGAGTTTGAGTTCGCAACTACATTTACCATAACAAGTTCTCCCTTTCATGAAAGTAGCTTTCCAAAAAGTTCCATAGTGGTTGTTCTGAAAAACAATAAGATTTAAGTTTCGATGGTAGTACTTCGCGCCAAACTAGCTCGAAGGTCTTAGAGATACCTCAAGCACCTGCTAATTATTCTTAAATAATTCTAGTTATCGCTTGTTTCTATATCTGTTAAACGACAGTTCAACACATTTAAGTTTAACAGTTTCGGTTCAAATTATCTCACAATCTTTGAATTGATGGCAGATTTCATATTGTTAGACAATAAAGGTTGCAAAGCGCTTACTCTCAGAAATTACTCTTTTCTTCTTTTTTGTTTTGCTGTTTTCTATATACATTTACACAAAATTTTTGATTGCAGGATAGAAATCATGTATGAGAGAAAACGTGTTAGATGAATATTGATGGAGACACGTATATAGTTTAATCTATATGAGATATGAATAGGATGTAAGTTTGATTGGTAGATATTTCATTTTTTAACAAAATTGTTTTAAGAAAATCTCAAATTTTCATAAAAAAAAAGATACACCTAGTAGCTGATGAACTATAGTTACAAACTTGGTATTCAGGTGATTTAAAAGTTCTATCAATCCTTCATGGAAATAAGCTGAATGTCCATTATCGTAATAGTTCATAATATTATATAGTTCATAAATTATATCAATTTGTTACTTGACAAATCGAATGGCCGGTGGAACTTCGGTGTCGTTTAATATTTGTAAGTATTATAGAGATAAAAAAATTTTTTTTAGTACTTTCATATGTATGAATGATATCGTAATTTTTTCATTTTTATTCATAAAAAAATTTTTTTTTTGTTAACCTATGAATAAATGCTAATTATGATTTTTAAAGAGAAAATAGTTTCTTCACTCATTATTTAAATAATCAAAGTATGAAAAAAGAAATTATTCATGAAAAATTAATCCTTATTGGGAAAAAACAATAACATGGTGAAACAAATTTTGAAAAAAATGGAACTTGTCTATTTATTTATAAACAATATCTTAACAAATTATTAAAAAAAAATTTTTCGAAACTCATTCAATGCTATTATTAGATACAGAAACAGCAATAACCCAATATTTGTTTAATTAAATTTTTTTAACAACATTTCTAGTATTTTTCAATTTTTTTCAAGGAAAAAAATCATTATAAACAAAACAATAAACTTTGAGAAAATTTTATTGCATGATCTTGTTAAGTATTTATATAACAAAGGCTCCACGAAGCCAAAAATGTTTAGGTCAATTGTTCAAAATTTTATGTCATCATTTATAAAAAGGGAGATTGGAAACAAAATTGTATAAGTAATAATTTTTTTGACTTAAAATTTTTTCCAACTTGGATTTCTTCGTTCAAGTGTCTGGATTATACCATAATTCATTTGAATTTTCAAATTGATATCTTACATAAAGAGAACAAGGAAAATTCTTTGATAATTTAAAAAATTATCAAACAACTTTCCAAGGAAACTGGTTATACGTATTCAGCAACGCAAAATCTGCATTCACAATCGAACGGTGAATTATAGAAATTGTCAAGTCACCCCGACTCAAAATCTGCATACAGCTGTTTCGATCTTATTAGATCTCATCAGTGCAGCTTATTTGACTCGGAGTGAATTAACAAATTTCTAATTGTTCCCCAATACAAATCGTGGTCAGTAACACTGGCTGGATAACAATCCAGAGCGCCATCCCACCAAAGATATTTTTTTTTTGTGTTGCTGAATACGTATGACCAGCTTCCTTGGAAAGTTGTTTGATAATTTTTTTAATTATTAAAGAATTTTCCTTGTTCACTTCATGTAATGTATGAAATTGACCATGGTCGAGTAGTATGTTTTTCATGATTTGATTGTTGTATTTTGCGTATCAAGCGACTAGAATATTCGGAGCGCGCTCTCGTGAGTATATCCAATGGTTTTAAATCACTATGTTAGTGTGCTTTGGAATCATATACACCACTGTTGTAGAGTAGATATCTTCATATCAGGAGGTACGTGTTTAAGCGACGAATTTCTGCATTTTCAGTCTAAGCGGTGAATTGTTGTTTCCCAATATCTTTGGTGGGATGGCGCTCTGGATTGTTATCCAGCCAGTGTTACTGATCACGATTTGTATTGGGAAACAATTAGAAATTTGTTAATTCACTCCGAGTCAAATAAGCTGCACTGATGAGATCTAATAAGATCGAAACAGCTGTATGCAGATTTTGAGTCGGGGTGACTTGACAATTTCTATAATTCACTGTTCGATTGTGAATGCAGATTTTGCGTTGCTGAATACGTAGAACCAGCTTCCTTGGAAAGTTGTTTGATAATTTTTTAAATTATTAAAGAATTTTCCTTGTTCACTTTATGTAATGTATGAAATTGACCATGGTCGACTGGTATGTTTTTCATGATTTGGTTAAATTGATATCTGTTAATATAACAAAATTATTTTATGTGGGGCATTCGCTTTAGAGTTAAATCAAAATTATAAATAATAATGGTAGAGTTCCGAAAGTCAGGACTTTTTTATTGGAAATTTCCTCATTTTTGAGGGTTTATTTTCAGAATTTCTTGAATTGAATCAAAAGTTTATGAGTTATTAAACAAAATGTCATCTTTTGTTTATCTCAATTTATTAATAACAATTGCAATTGTTTATGTGCTGATTAATCCTCGAGATACATTCTTTTGGACATCATTGCGATTCGAATAAGCTATCGCTCATATTTTAAGGAGCTTTATCTAGAATTAACACGTTTTTCACCTTTTTTGACTAGCCTATGAATGCTTATTTTATAGCTTGTTTTAAGGGCGTTCTCATCTAGCGTTTTTGAAGAATATGTTCCAAAGGTAGGTCAAACAAGTTCAGTAAATTTGGCAAGTGCACCTTTTCATTCCGCTAGATGATGAGTCTAAATTTGTCGAATTTTTACGGAGGTCATCAGTTTGTATGCCGCCTAAAAATTAAAAATTTTTGTCAGAAAGTTAAGAAGATATAATATCTTTACAGGGAAAAGCTGTGTGAACTGAGCGCATCAAAAACAGCGCAAAAGTATTCTACGTGATTGGAAGTAAACTTGTTGAGTTCAAGAATTATTTCTCTGAAATTTTAATTTTAGCTGTCTGCATTAGTGACATTTCTAGCGGCATGCAATCAACGTCAACTGCGAATTAAATGCTTAATGAAGTTTTTGGGCAATTAGTACAGTCATTATAGGGGGTTCACTTCGGAAAATCGACATACTTACCCAGTATATTACGACTTGAAAACTTGTAATTTTAAACTGTTCTCAAGAGTCACATATAATTGGATGGTCGCAACAAGTCGCAACAAGTCAAGGGTCAAAGGTCACAAAAATCGATATCTCGTGTTTTATGGGTTTTACGCTATTTATATTTATTATCAATATTGTAGAAAATTGAATTCCTACAACTTTTGTATTCATCAATTTTTTCATACCTCGAACTGTTTTCGAGATAGAGGGCGGAGAGCTCGCGGTCAGAAAATCATGTGAGGTCAACTGGTAGTCCCGATCGAAAACTCGTATTGAGGTTATAAGTTATTGCTAAATATATAGCTATCATTTTTTATTAACTTTTTGATTAGATTAATTTTTTTTTGGTTACCTATCTATTTTCAATAAAGTGTCAATTCATTCAAAAACACTTACCTGGCTGTGTAATTAAAAAATTGTTGAGGAAAATACTTAAATTCTAGTCTAATTTATATAAATGACTTTCTATATAAATAAAGAAGAAAAGAAATGAATTTTTAATTAGTGTTTTTATTATTTTATTAGAAATATCATGAAAATTTCGAGAACAAGCTCTAATTTCAGTTCTCTTCTTCTTCTTCTTTTTGTTCTTCTTCATCATCGTCGTCATCGTCCCGCTGCTGCAGAATTTCAAGTCTTCAACGGGATTTGTCTCCAAGTCATTTATGATTTCTGGGTCGAAGGTTTTATCATCATTAATATCGGTCACAAGCTGTCCATTACAATGGCCGCAAGCTAAGGAGCACTGTAACTCCGCTTTCCTGCATCCACATCTTGAGCCAAAGCCACTCTTGCAGTTACAGAATATTGTGTTGAGTAATTGATCTGAAGCAGGCAGAAAAATAGTGATGATAGGTTCCAGGAATTCGTTACGTATTGTCCGATATCATTCCTGGGATTCTAAATCAAGCCCTAACCAAGTTTGAATTTGATAATAAACGCGATTGACATGTTGTGAGCTGCTCCACTCGTTTGTGGAATATTCGATAACAGATTTTGGAGCATTATAAACTGCTAATAAGGATTGCATTTCACTCTCAAAAATAATCTCTGAACCGGACAGTTTTCTTCTTCAAATGCTGCAGCAAGTTCATCCAAATTAGGCAGTTTCTCAAATGTTGTTAAGAACGTTTAGAGTTTAGAGTGCAGAAGTTGTGTCACAGCCACTTAATGCGTGCAGAAACAAATTGTGTTCTTCAGAACGAGGATATTTATCAAAACATTTGGTAGAGTAAATTTCATTTTTTACATTTGCTTTGCCAAATTTTTGAAGAAAATTTCTTGTTCATGAGATAATGTACGACAAATTAGCACAAACAGTGAATGAAAGAATTTAAGAGTTTACGTATTTTAAATGAGAAATTCAACTTCAAACTTCATTATTCCTTACTTCAAATGAAATTAGTGTGAATGAGAATATAATTTAAATATAATTAAAGTTTGTCCCTTTGTAATTTTTCAATTACAGAAAGAGATTATGAGTGTTATTGAATTGATAAATTTTAGAATTATTAGAAAGAAAAATTGATTTTAATGTGAAAGTTAATAAAAAACGATAATAATATATTTAGCAATAATTCCTAACCTCAGTATGACGAGTTTTCGATCGGGACTAATAGTTGACCTCACATGATTCTCTGACCGCGTGCTCTTCGCCCTCTATCTCGAAAACAGTTCAAGGTATGAAAAAATGTTGAATACAAAAGTTGTGGACAATTTAAGTTTCTACAATGTTGATTAAAAATGCAATTAGCGTAAAACTCATAGAAAACGAGATATTTGCAGAATATAAGAAAATCGATTCTTTTGACCTTTGACCCCTGACTTTAACACTTGCGACAATCCAATTATATGTGACTTTTGAGAACTGTGTAAGGATGCCAAAATACAATTTTTTACGTGGTAATATACTGGGTATGTCGATTTTCCGAGATTTCCATCTACTTCGGCTTAAGATGACTGGTCTAAATGAGTATATCTGATGAATTGCGGTATTCCACAGTTGTCAAACTCAAATCGCGACCGCTTAATGTTCGTGTGTTTGATGTAGTATATCAGGAAATAGAAGCAAATCATCACTTCCGTTTCACACAGAAGTACGAAGGCTTTCATGCGGAAAAGTACTCTCTCGGATCTACAAGCTAAAATGGGATATAAAAAACTTTTTAAAAACTTGGAGTTCTGATTTTGCCGCTCTGTTCAAAGGAGAAAAATAAGTAGCAGAACCAGCTTATATATTCCCTCATGCAAAAAAACTCAACAAAAAATTCGAGGAAGAAATTCTCATATTTAGGCATTATCAAAGATTGAAAACTTCAGGGCTTGTGGATTAGCCATGCGTCAATGAAGTAATTCAATATTTCCAAATTTCATGGCTGCCAATACAAAAAAAAAAGATAGGTTGATATTGACATACATGACACATCTATCTGTGCATGTCTTGGAAATGCATGACTACATTAGGTGTTCCACAGGGGTCGATCAAAGGAGCGTTGTTGTTTATGAAGGACTTGCCTAAGCATTTTAAGGAAGACAATGTTTTTATGTATGCGTTTGATACAGTGATGGTCTCGTGATCGACAATCGTGACTGAAAATTGAAGTAAAAATAGTTGAAGTTTGTAACTTACAGATTTTAGGTATGTATCATGTTATTGCTCACACGCACCTCACTTTTCAAAAGTTATTACGAGTTATATTAACAGGTTGAAGGAGGATATTCATTGCACAGAAAAGAATAATTCAGCTCTTGTTGGAAGTATTTCATTGGCCATGTATAGTCACTCTGCCCTCGATATTTGTCCTTAAAGCGGCAGAGTACGCTGAACAGAATTTTAACTATTTTGCAATATATAATACAAGAAATGATGTATCTGTAACTGTTTATAATAAGTTGCTAAATAGAGCGCTGAAGCGTTTTCTATGCTGGTGTTTTTAACTAACTTGTGCTTAAGTTGTAGATATATTTATATGTTTGCATATATGTGTGTATTTAAATTGTATTTATATTATTATGACGTGTAGGCACATTTTTCTTTTAGCAAGAGTATGAATAGAATTGTTATTATTATTAATGAACGAGCAGAAAAAATTTATGAGGATAAAAGTGGTTCGTATATTAAGAGTAAAATTTTCCAAAACAGAACAAGCACATTTTTGGCTACATATACAAAATGAGTATTCGCTACTTCCAAAGTTTACTATTGCACTTTTCTTGCTATTCACGAGCTTACACGAATTTTCTTACTATTTATTCCAATTGAAGTTTTCAAGTTTCTCTACTACTAAGTCAACAGCAAAAGAGAGAATACCTGAAGACGATCGAGCAATAGATGAAAAAAGCCCTAGAGCGATGGCTCCAAATTTGTATCGCCTAAGATCAGTGGGCTCACATTCCTCATTAAATAATTCTTCTATTAGATTGATTCTGATAATGAATAATTTATGAATGAATATTGGTTTCGTTAGTTTACCTTGTAAGCAACAAAATTTTGTGGAACTGATCCACCAATTATGAACACAATAATAAGAGATAAAAGCAGATTAATTATATATATATCATCAACACTAACATCACACTAACTGAGAAAAAGTGAGAGCTTGTTGGACCATAGAACATATAATACATGTTTTCATTGAAGTAGATGGTTGCAATTGAACATTGCAGGAAATAATGATCATATACTCTTTCGAGATTGCCATAGGTATAAATGAATTCATTAATTTTTATTAAAGTCAAGTACGTTGTTGTTTTCATGAAATTCATTGGAATCGTCATTTTTTTTCGGCAAGTTAGATGCAAAACAAGTTTTATACTGTCCAAAGGGCTTCCATAGAATCTGAGGATAAACCATAAATAAATATTTAAAAATATTTTTGGTATTGCATTCAAAATTTATTTTCCAATCAATTGTAATTTCAGCATCAGAACTGAATTTTCACATGAAATTCGTCCCAAATAGATCTTTACATCATAGTTATGTTAGAATGATCAATAAAAATTTTAACACTCAAACTAGCCGATCATGAAGTAAATTGATTGAACACATCACTCACCTCGATATCTTCTTTATGTGCCAATAAAGGTGCTTCCAGTATATTCTTTAGGCAGAATCCATCACTGTCAAATTCAAATGTATGTTTCAAAGAATCCATAATCCTTTGCCAATGTCTAGGTTTCATAGCTTTATTCGCCATAAGTTCAAGTAAGGGACACATATCGTTAAAATCATCTATAGTTTTCTTTAATGCAAAAAAAGCAGGCCATTCTTTGAGACCTACGGATAAAAATAAAACACAATATAGAATTATACGAAGATAAAGAGTAGTTTAGGTTGAATACTGATTGACATATTATTCTTAATTCATGCCAAAACTCTGAGAAAATTGAATTGATACATTTTGTCAATTAACTTAAATCGGTAACTAGATACAAAGTGCAAAAGGCTACGCCTTTAGCACAAATAACTTCAAAAAGAGGGAGAAGATGATCCTGAAAAACTTATTCACAATTCCAGAATATATTTCTACTGAGCTATTCTATTCTAGGTTTCGAATTATACCACGCCATCGTGGATCTCAGAGATTATTCATAATTGTGATGTGTCTGAAGCATCGATCGTTCTCAGTTACAAATATTCATCGACCATGGCCAACACCATATGAAATTTAATGATATGCAGTAACATCTACGGATGCCCATTCTAATAATTTCACCTCGTAGTCGATAGCTGGCATTATCAATTGAAAACAATCATGGAGACCAAGCCGAACTTCTTTACACCGGAAAGTCCTGAATCAATATGAGAAGCAATTCATCATTGAAGCATCTGCTGCCAGGGGAGGAAATGAAACTTTCTCTTGTCTATATTAGACTCTACTTGCCTACTTAGATTCGATTGGTTATGGCAACATGCAGAAAGGGTGAGTTTAAAGTTCATGTAGTGTAGCAGTAAGTTCTAATTTTTCGATTTTCCTGATCAGCAACTTAATGTTTCTAACATTTACTGTCTCAAGGTATATGGGAAAATTTCGATGTTTCGTGAACTCGTATAACCAGCTCCGCTAGGAGGTTTGTTTGATGAGTTTCAAATAAATGTTCTTGTTAACTTCATTTTATTGGAACAAACGTTTATCGATGACACATTGTTGCATTGTTGCATTACATTGAATTGATGTGGCAATCTACTCTTGCTTAGCGAATATAGTAACCACCTTCAGGTGTCAGGACGTACGAGTTCTCGTTGCCGAAATGTTTCATCTATCTGTAAGACGTGGTTCATTTGTTTTCGACTGGTGACGCTGTGTCATATATATATATGGCATTGTGTTACTAGAAGGAAAATAGGAAAATATAAGAACGTTTGATGATACTAATGAGTCCCAGATGAGGGCGAAACAGTATGTCTATCATTTCCGTTGATTGTGATAAACAGCTTAATATTAACTCCGCCTGCGGTGACCACTGGGTGAATTGAGTAGCCCAGCGGCCCGTTGCCGGTCCCAAGCCCGGGTAAAGGAGGACGGTTGGTAGGTCAGGTTAGCTCCCTACCTACCGTAAAACAAAGATATTGCTCACAGAATCAGGAATGGCCTCGGAAATGTAAATGGACAGACTAATAAGATGACGACCTGGCAAAGAAATAGGCAACCAGATAGATTTAAACAGTATAAAAAGAAAACCTCACTTAGATTGGGGGCATGGAACATTATTTCATGGAACTAACGAGATCACGAAATAATCACAGAAATTACACAGAAGAAGATTGACATATGTTGCATTTCTGAAACTAAGAGGAAAGGAAAGGGAACAAAGATGATTGCAGATTACACACTAGTGTATAGCGGAAGAAGTAAGAGTGAGAGAGCAACCGCTAGCGTAGGGGTGCTCCTGCATAAACGTTTTCAACATAACATTGACGACATTGACTATATGAATGAAAAAATTATGAGAATTACTTTAAAAATAAATGACAAATATATCCACATACTGAGCGTGTGAGCTCCCGACACTAACAAGCCAAGAGAAGAAAGAAGACGTTTTTATGCAGATCTACAAAGTCAACTAGGCAAAATACCTATAAACCATTCTATTTTAATCATAGGTGATCTAAATGCAAGAATAGGAGATGACACCATCCCAGGAATCAAACAACACTTCAATGAAAATGTACAAGATGACAATTGAGATTTACTAATCGATTTCTTTGCTCAAAATTATCTAAGAATAAATAATACTTTCTTTGACCACAAATGGAAGTATAAATACACCTGGAGCAACATCAAAGGCCAACAGTCAGTAATCGATTATGCCATAACTAATAGACAATTTACACCTAGTCAAATTTTGGATGTTCGAACCTTGAATTCTGCCAATATAGGTAGTGATCATGATCTATTACTATGTAAAATAAGAATACAGTACCACATACATAAAATAAAATCAAAAGCAAAAATTGAAAAACTGAATATAGAATCATTGGAAGATGGAACGGTAAAAAATTTGTACAGCAATCGTTTAAAACAGAAAATTAGGGAAAATCCCATAAGTGAAAATGTCGATGAAAATTAAGCATCGCAAAATTAAAAAATAACATTCTTCGGGCAGCGGAAGAAGCAGTTGGCAAAAAAATAGTACGACCGCATCAAGGAATAGTAAAACATGGTTCACGGAAGAAGTGAAAGAAATAGCCGAAAAAAAAAGTGTATATGAAATACAAAAATACAAACAGACCAGAAGATAGATAAATGTACATAAAGGAAAGAAATTTAGCTAACAGAAAAATAAACAAAATAAAAGAAAATTATTGGGAAGCATTCACTAAATGTATGGAGCGAGATATGTATGGTTCACAGAAAAAAGTATGGAAGATGCTCAGAAACAGAAAATCTGAAATTAGTGATATGATAAGAACTAACAAAATTGATAAAAATCAATGAAAATAAGATTTTCAACGCCTACTCAAGGAAAGTAACACATGTAACAACCAGATAGTATAGGAGGTAATAGAAGATGGACAAAATAATATAGAAATAACACAAGAAGATGTCAAAAAGGCAATTACTAATTTAAAAAAACAGAAAAGCACCCTGTCACGATGAAATAAAGAACGAGCTGCTAAAATATGGAGGAAGTGATTTGGTATTAGAACTTACCAACCTATTTAAAATTATATTAGTCCAAGGAAAAATACCAATGGATTGAAAAACAATCATAACGATCCCTTTATTCAAAAAGGGTGATAAGGAAAGCCCAGAGAACTATAGAGGTATCACTTTATTGAACTCGACACAAAAACTGCTAACTAAAATTACTCTTGATGAAATTCTACCATTTATAGAAATCAGCGAAGAGCAGCAAGGCTTTCGACGCTATTTTCATAGTTCGCCAAACAGTTGAGAAAGCGATTGAATTTTGCAAACCGGCTTTCATTTGTTTTGTCGACTATACGAAATCTTTCGATCGGATACAACTACGAGACATATCAGAAATACTCAAAGATAAAAAGGTACCGTCAAACTTACTAAAATTAATCAACAATATAAACACAAACACTGAAACAAGGATAAAAGTAGAAGACGAGCTAACTGAGGATATAGGAACTCCGGTAGGAATTAGACAAGGCGATTCACAGAGTCCTATGTTATGTAACTTGATTATGGATAGAATAATACAGAAAGTCAAACCACTCCTGGGTTATCAACTAGGAAATAAAAACATCAACATTGTGTGTTATGCTGACGATGCAGTTCTAATCGCAGACACAGAAAATAAATTACAGTACATGCTCCATCAATTTTTTACAGTAGCAAAAGCCTATAATATGACGGTGTCAATAGAAAAAACTAAATCTTTGACAATATCAAAGAAGCCATACGATGCAAGTTAGAGATAGAGAGGAGGATGACAGAACAAGTCATCTTTTGAATATCTAGGAGTTCATATTACCAGTGGTCGAAATATGAACCAAGAGGTAAAACAACATGTGATGCAAGGTTCAAGAATTTCTGGTTGTTTACGAGGTGCCACATGGAGAAACAAGCATATGTCAATAGAAAGCAAGGTAAAAATATATTAATCAACAGTTAGACCCGTAATGACTTACGGAGCCGAAACCCGCGCCGAGACCTCTAAAACCAAGCAACTTCTCAGGACAGCCGAAATGAGTACTTTAAGAACAATCATCGGAAAAACAAGATTAGACAATATACGCAATGAAGATGTGAGACAACAATGGAACATATCTGACATAGTGAAATTTACAAAACGTCGAAAAAAAGAATAGCCACGTCGGAAGAGCTGAAAACAATAGATTGGTCAAAATAGCACGAGACCCAAAACCAGCCGTCTGTATATAAAGTGATTCTGATTTATTTGATTTTGTTTCAATATTAAATATTACTTTGGGACAAATCGTTCGAAATATACCTTTGGGCAGTTTTCTGCATCGGTTTTGAAAATCCATGAGCTCGTTATTTATTTCTTCGATATTAACGTCACTCCAAGGTATATCATAGTAACTGTTCACTCTGTCGATGACATCGTTGTAGAGTTTATAAAGCTTCTGAAGAAGATTTAGTTCCTTTCGAATCTGCGCTAGGTCAGGATAATCGGTAGTTGGTAGACCAAAGAGCTCCTCCCCACTTTGGTACGTTTGTAATTTACGCCACATCCCTTCAAAGCGATTCTAGAAATAAAATAGTGAAATAATGAATGGAATTACATATGTACTGGAAGTAGGCCAGTGTAAAATATGCAAAATATTTTTATTAGAGATATAATTCATAAACAAACTAAAACTGCTCACTCGGCGGCTCCGCTATGGTCGAGCCGCGAGGATGGTGACTATGAATAGGCTTATATAAAAACAAGAAGAAAACTCTGATTTGTCATGAGAGTCTACTGTATTCATTAGTGAATAAAAGTCCAAGTGTTACAATATAACCTGTCTATTATTATTCCCTAAAGAACAAACTATACACATCACTCCACTATATGATACAAATAAATAACTTTTATATATTCAATTTCAAACTGAGTCATACTGGTTCTATTCAAAACATTTAGGCTATAATATAATATTTTATAACGATAATTTAACGAACTTCAATTCTAAAATACAAGCAAGCCTCTGAAATTTCAGTTAGGTAATTGACGTCATATCCATGTTTTCCATTTTATTTTATAAATACAAAGTTCACCAGTAAAGTTTTTGATATGTAAGTACTATCGCATGTGACAAATATCATGAATTTTATATTTCTAAAGATCATTATCACACTAGTTATTTATGTACCAAGTGCGTTATATAGATCCTAACTCCCGGTGGGCGTTAGGCTTTAGTAACGCACGTGCTGCATACAAGATTTTATTTTTCACGAGAAAATTATTTTATTATAATAAAAAATCGATTTTAAAATCGATTCATTGCTCCTATACTTTCCATTTTCCTGCTCATAGCAGGCATGTCATTTGTTGATATTTTGAGATTTGTGAATATTTTTGTCATCATATTTAGTGAATGTCATTTCTGCTTTCTTTGCGTAGTCTTATAGAAATAATGTTAATGAAATTGAATTCACTCAAGAATATCATAGAAAATGAAGCCAAAGCTGCGAATGATTCATTGCCGGATAAATCAAGGGTCGTATATGACAAGGATTATGAAGTATTTAATCAATGGAAGTTGCTTCATTTCTCCTCGTAAAATGAGCGGGCGTTATGATCCATTATGCATGCTCATAACGCCCTAGGGTGTAATAAGTGTTTTTATAGCAACCGTAACTAAGGTAAAATCAACAAATAATATACATAGTTGATGGAATCCGTCGTAACTACGTGATAGTTTATCATGATGAACAAAACTAAATGTGAATTTACTACGTTTATTATCACAAAATATTTTGAAAAATTCAACACTGCGATTGCAATTTCGGTCACTAGACCATCATCGGGCAGATTGAGTTAAGAACTGAATACAGAAATAATGATTTGCGCCTACGGGTGGGAAAGAATTATTGCAGGTACTTAAATAGACAAGAGGAACATATTTCAAGAAGGGCTAATCGAGTGAATTACCCAAATTGGTACAATACAATGTTCTTAGAAAGGTCGTTATTGTTTGAATACACTAAATATAGGAGAATATATCAGATCAAATCTGGTCGTTCAGCAAGGTATCTTTTGCATTATGATTGAGTTTAAAATTTCTAATGATTCTAAATAAGTAAGTTTGGTTCCTTTTGGTAATTTGTGCATGATTTTTAAAATTATCTATTTGTGGAAATGGGTGGTGGTTTTCACGGCAATGATTTGAAAACGTTGAATCCGTTTTATTTTTCAAAAAAGATTGTTGGTGTTCTTTAAATCTTGTCTTGAACGATCGACCAGTCTGACCTATATATACTCCTTTACATACAGGACAAATCAACTTATAAACTCCTGAACTTTCAAATTTTGAAGTGATATCTTTGGCATTGAATAAAAATCCTGAGAGTTTTGTCTTAGGTTTGAAAGCATAATCCTTGTCGTATACGAAAGCCCAATACGACCTGTAGTTTCTCACATAAATAGCCCAACGTATAAATTAGCCAAAGATCTGAATTTCACATTCAGAAAATTAACTAATTTCACTCCAAAATATACAGTAAAGAACTCTGTTGATTTAGTACAGAAACTGAAAAACTTTGTAACTCCTGCTAACTCTTGTCTTGTTAGCTTCGATGTTGATAATATGTTCTCCAATATACCAGCAGATGAGTGTTTACCACTTGTCTCAGATATTTTGCAACAATCCACTATGGATATTATTAAAATAAATGATATCATTTTCTTATTAGATATATGTCTTAGTCAAAATTACTTCCAGTTTGATAACAAAATTTTTGAACAATCTAGTGGGCTGGCTATGGGTTCCCCCTTAAGTCTGCTTATTGCAGGCATTTTCATGTCACATATAGAGAACAAAATATTAAAGTCTACAAAAGCATCACATATAAGTTTTTGGCATAGATAAGTTGATGATGTAATCGCTTGTTTTAAGGTCACCGCGAGACAATTAGATAAGTTTTTGAATTATATTAATAGCATTCACCCAAATATAAAGTTCAAAATTGAAAAAGAATTGGATCGACAGATAAACTTCTTGGATTTAAGTATCTTTCATAATTATAATACTTTGAGTTTCGATATATATAGAAAACTCTACTTCTGAAATTTCTATACGAAAGAATAAATCAAGATGAAGATTCAATTTATAAACGACAATCCATTTACTCCATTTAAAATTTCATTAGGAAGTATTTTTTGTAGAATAAATGAAATTCTTCCATATATTCAATCGTTCATCGTTTAGGGAACGTCCGGTGAAAAATGCATTTAAGCATTCCAACGCTCATTAGCGATGGAAGTTTGTAACTACATAATTTTTATAAAATCAAGACCATTTCGAAATTCGAATCAAACCCATCAATCATTCATCGACACTTAATATTTATATTGCATTTTATCACTTGATATTCTAATATGTACATTTCGAGCCATTCCCTAAATACCTGTTATAAAGCCCTTTTATATTTATAAAAAACTTCTATTTGATATACCTTCACTTTTTTTATCTACCTATGAGGTCGTATTCGTAACATAATTATGATGGAGTAATGCCGAGGCTGTTTTCTGCTAGAATTGATCTGCATAATTAATCTCAACATAAAGTTTTATTTTTCCAGAAAAAATTATCACACCATATGGTGGATGCCTAGTCTCCGTTTCCACGATCAATTGTCCATAATTGGTAATGAACTACATTTATCAACATTCTCTTTCAGGATATTTAGAAATTTTTAAACACGTTTTTTTTCGGCTAATGAAATATTTAAGTACTTGTTTAAAATTTTCACCATACACTTCATAAAAACATTTCATCCATTTTGAGTTGAAATAATATTCTGTCGAAATTTATACAAGTTTTTCTCATTATTTTTTCTACATATTGATCTTGATTTTGTTTCTACATATAGATCTTGCCAACCTATATGTTATAAGAAGGAAAAAAGAATGCAAACACATTTAAAAGCAAACAGTTTGAAGATGTTATTCACTAGAAGGTTCTTATTAATCCAAAATTTATATCTTTCGATTTCTAAAAGTAATTTGCCTTGCCTGATCAACAATTTTTAACCATAGGTCACGGAGCACAGGTACATGCAGAAAACTCAGATGGAAAGAATATCAAAAATACAACATTTGTTTCAAATTCAGTCGAAGCTTTTGAGAAAACTAACTACAAAAAAAATTTAGGACTATGGAGGAGAAATTGTGTAAATGTATATATATAAAGAACAGGCCTGACAACATAACATTTTTATTGTTTTGTATTTATCGAATTAGTAACTTTTCTCAGAGAAGGAAGACATAAATGTAACCTAGCGAAACATTTTAAAAGGAAATATTTATTGTTGTGAGTAGATACTCTTCTGAAGTGTGTTTTAATTGAAGGAATAAGAACAAAGCGAGCATGGAACATGGCAGCCCAATTATTGAAGGCTTCTAGTGACGTTAGATCTACCTAGCCATGTAACCACAATCAATTAAAATAAACTAAAATATATGATATGAGAATTTGAAATCTAGCATATGAAAGGATTTCTGCATAGGAATAACCCCCTTGACTCAAACCCAAAAATTCTGGATGGGTTGAACTTGAAATATCAGCAGTATATAATAGAATGAATGATTATTGTGAAGTATACAAATAATTGCTCGCATAACGATAAACTTAAATGCTTTCGTACAGAGTGAAGTGAAATAAATATAAATTATGCTAGTGATGATTGAATAAATAATTTTCCACGTGACACTCAATGATTTGGTAATTTAGGTTGTTGGTATCGAATGTCCGTCAGTGAGCTTAGCTCTGGGCATTGCATTGAATTATTCTGCTTTCAACATAAAGTTCTTGGATAATTCAAGTTCTCTTATTTCATGGATTTCAGTTGAATTAGTATTCCTGTAATTACCTTTTCAATTCATTTCTAGTAATGTTAAATAATTTTTATATGTGGTGATAGTTTCATTATATCTATATACTTATAAATATATATATATATATATATATATATATATATATATATATATATATATATATATATATATATGTATATATATATTTATATATATATATATCTATCTATATATATATATATATTATATATATATATATATATATATGTATATATATATATATATATATATATATATATATATATATATATATATTAATGTATATATATATATATTATATATTTTTATTATATTTATGTATATATATATATATATATATATATATATATATATATATATATATATATATATATATATTTTATTTTAAATCAACCTGCATTACCAAAAACATCTACATCTAAATATAGATGATGACCAAACAAGTGTATAATTTCACACATACAGATTTTCATAAAAAAATATATATATATATATATATATATATATATATATTATATATATACATATATATATATATATATATATATATATATATATATATATATATACTATATATATATATGTATATATATATATATATATATATATATATTATATATATATATATATATATATATATATATATATATATATATATATATATATATATATATATATATATATATATATATATATATATATATATATATATATATATATATATTATATATATATATATATATATATATATATATATATATATATATATACACGAGTTCACGATGCATCGAAATATTTTCACCTACCTTAGACGGTAAATGTTATAAATGCTAAGATGATTATCGCAAGTGATGGAAAATAATAGACAGTTGTTTCGCTCCTCATCAGTATTAATCATCTATCTATCGAATGCGGTAATCAACCTGACATTTAAACGTTCTCATGATTTCCACACAGCGCCACTAGTCCGCAACAAATAAACCACGTCTTTCAGAAAAGTGAAACAGTTCGGCAACGAGGACTCCTTTGTCCTTACACCAGAAGGTGGCTACCATTACAAGTAGTTATAAGGTCGATACATCATATCGATATAGTTTCAACTTTTACATACCGCGAGTAGCAATCATTTTGAAGTTTATTCCTCTATAGAGTTACCTAAATAAATATATGTAAAAATTCATAATGTACCTATCAGACCGGGAGCCGAAAGTGTTTTTGAATGTATCATAGGCCCCACGCCGAGGCTTTGGAGGCTGATATACAACGTTTTGCCTCACTTTGAATTCCCGGTATGACACCCCTAAAGTGTAGCTTTTAGGAGGGGTGAATTTTCAAACCTCAAAAATTTATATCCATGCCCCTGGATCATAGGCTCCACTTTGATTCTTGTTTCATGTCGTCAAGCAGGTCGCCAAAGTCCTCGAACTCGATATGCCATACCAATGTGGCGTCAATTAAGGTCCGCTATACTTACCGAAACGTGTAATTTTGCCACTGTGAACATGGATCATAGGCCCCACGCTGTTTTTTCGTGATCTTTTTTAACAATGAACTATAAAATAAAGATCTCAAAACGGCATACATCTAGGGCGTCGCCAAGTAGCTGTCATACTGGGGTGAACATGTCATTTTCAGCAATTAACATGTTTAATAGGCCCCACCATTAAAGTGTGTCTCCTTTTCTCATTTTGATGTCCTGAAAAAAATTGTCAAAAAAACGCTATACTGATGCGATGTTGCCAACGTCAGATATTGGCTTAGAAAGTTGTAACATTTTTGTAGGTTAAGTGTATTAAGGGTCCCACTGCCATACCGGCATTTTTACGTGTATTTTGAAGTATAGAGCACGAATATATCACTGCCATACCCATGGCATGTCGCTAATGTCAGATATTTTCTTCCAAAATTGTCACATTTTTATAGGTTAAGTGAATTAAAGGCTTCACTGCCATGCCGGCATTTTATCGTGAATTCTGAATTATAAAGCACGAATATATCACAGCCATACCAATGGCATGTCGCTAATGTACACCATCAAAGTCAAACATTCTCTACCCAACTAAAATATTTTTGATAATGCGGTGTTGCCACTTCTATTAGAAAGTAGTAGCAACTTGATTTTTCGAATGGAACACCCTGTATATAATATCATTTTCAGAATCTCCAATAATTTCCCAATAACTTTTCATAATATTTCTCTATACCTATCTGTTACCGTTTTCCAAATAAAAATTATTTTCATTTTTTTCTTCCGAAATCAAGACCTATTAAAACGCTGATATCTTTGAGTTGAGAAATACTATGTTATCAAAATTTGGGTTAGAGTTTGGTGATACTTGGGGGCTTCCTACACTTCAGTCTAATCTGCGTTACTTCAATACAGGGTGGTAAAAAATTTAGTTATTTTGTTTGCTTGAAAAAGTGACTGAAAGTTGATTATTTCAAATCGAATACCCTGTATATTATTGGAAATTCGGAAAGCTGCTGGAATTTGCTTTTTATCTATGTATATCATACCTATACCTAACTAGTCAGGTTTCGAACTTAGCATTTATTTTTGAAAATGTTCCTTGTACATGGTGTCCTCATTCGCTATTTGGTAAGCATGCCATGATCACTATTTGACAGTAACGTTGTAACAATCTACTAATAATATCGATATTTTTGACATCTCAGAAGTTGTAAATACCTTCAAAGACGATGGAACAAAACTATTCAAATGATGTTTTTGAAGTATGAATTTGTTTATTATTTTTGGTGTGCGTTCGAGAGAAGAATTGTTACAAAGTATTATCGAAACATTAGAAACTTTGGATTCGATTGAAATTTTGAAGTGCTTGAAAGTGAACGGCCAGCGATTCAAACATATTGTGGAACATTCCACATAATTTTTCTCCTTTTTTATAATTATTCATATCAATATTTCCACTATCAAGACTTTTGGTGTTTTTTTCAAGTTTACCCATAAGTATTGAAATTGTTCTGAATTCGTATAAATTTCTTAAGGTTTATTGGCGGTAGATTCGAATACATTTTATTGATTATTTACATGTTCTGCTGATAATTTTACAAACTGTCCAAAAATAATAAACAAATTCATAAGAACTTCGTTTGAATAATTTGTTCCATCGTTTTTGAAGGTATTTGCAACTTCTGAGATGTCAAAAATATCGATATTATTAGTAGATTGTTTGTTACAAAATTACTGTAAAATAATACTGTAATAGTGATCATGGCATGCTTACCAAATACCGAATGAGGACACCATGTATAAGGAACATTTTCACAAATAAATGCTAATAAGTTCGAAACCTGACTAGTTAGGTATAGGTATAATATACATTGATAAAAAGCAAATTCCAGCAGCTTTCCGAATTTTCAATAATATACTTTTTCGAGCGAACAAAATACCTGAATTTTTTTTACCACCCTGTATTGAAGTAATGCAGATTAGACTGAAGTGTAGGAAGCCCCCAAGCATTACCAAACTCCAACTTAAATTTTGATATCATAGTATTTCTCAACTCCAAGATATCAGCGTTTTAATAGGTCTTGATTTCCGAAGAAAAAAAATGGAAATAATTTTTATTTGAAAAAAAGTAACAGATAGGTATAGGGTAATATCATGAAAAGTTATTGAGAAATTGTTGGAGATTCTAAAAATGATATTATATACAGGGTGTATCATTTGAAAAATGAAAGTTGCTACTACTTTCTAATAGAAGTTTAGTGAAAACACCGCATTACCGAAAATATTTCAGTTGGTGGAGAATGTCCGACTTTGCCCTCCATTAAATTTCCTGAGTGATCCGTCGTATGGTTCACCAGAAACGTCTAATGTGCCATCCACAATGAATCACCCTGTATACATATATATTTATATATACATATTGAAAAAAATACAACAGTGGTTATTCTCAAGTAAAATTGTTGTCGAAATGAGTACTAATAATGTAGGTATATAATATAGGTATTGTACCGCGCTATAAAAATAGGTGTTTTATGTTGAAAATATCAGTCGTTAAAATAACAAACATGTTATGAAATAAAATGATACAGTTTGTGTCATTTTATTAAAAACATTTCCGCTGTTGTGGAATAATTCAAACTGCGTAAAGTGTGACCAACTCGCTTGCCAAGTTTAATGCAAAATAATTTGAAAATTATGCCGGGTAAATGCTAAACATTTCGAGGATTACATTAAGATGAAAATTCATTTAATTTATGAAAAAATAATTATGTTACAACCGGACAACTCAGAACACTTCGCACGTAATAATTAAATTAGAACTGATAGCTGACATAGAAAGAATGCAAGATATGCTGCAAGTGGTAATGAAAGTCCAAATTAGAAATATTTTCGCTCTTTTCGGTAGTACCTATATATTTCTCCTTATCCCAGGTGTTACAAGGATTTTGAAAATTCCGTTATCATAAAATATAATAGTTCTTTGACGACCGGACGCTGCCAGTTCGCCGGGGTTCGAATAGAACCATTTTCTGCCGGCATTTGTGTGAGAAGTGTAGGTACGTGAAATTCTGGGAATATAAAAATATTTTTACTGAAAAACGAGCTTGTTTTTGTTTTCTTTTATTTGCAGATTCAGTGTTGATAGTGTCATTTCGTTTAAACAAAAATTGTTTGATAAATGTAAACATGGCGCTTCATCTGATGCATTGCAGAAATGGATGTGGATGCATTTGACTACAATGCAGACCTATCGGATTATGAAAGTGACGCTTCCTGATGATGATAATGAAGACTACTTATAAAAAACATTTTTATATAAATGAAAAGTGTTTCATTTGAAAAACAATAATTTCAAATAAACTTGAGTTCCTAGGTACTATTTGTTAGTACAGAAATGTATGTTTACTTTAATTATATATATATATATATATATATATCTATATATATATATATATATATATATATATATATATATATATATATATATATATATATATATATATATATATATATATATATATATGGTGGCCCACCATATTCGCCTCGGTGTTTCTATGAAAAATCAAAAGAGTGGAGAAAATGAATTTAGCACAGACATATGTGGGTCCATGAGGAGCATATTTCAAAATTATTTTGAAATATACAGGGTAATCCAGAAAAAAAATACATATCAAAGTTATAATTTTTCTTATGGAACACTCTATGTATTTTTACATTTTTAAATACTATAGACCGAATAACGGTAAGTTACTGTTATATTTCCTATACCTAGAACTAACCGTTTCTGAGAAATTTTGAGAAATTAAAAAATACTGACCATAATTCAAATGTTGTCTACACCCTGTAACATGTAACGAGCTGCTTGTAGCTAAATTTACTACTTAGCTGAAAGGTTGAAGTTAACTACCACATAAAAGTTTCATTTCAATATTGTACAGAGTGTTGAAAAAACATTGCATCAAAGCTTGGGCACATTTTTTATTGAATAACTTCTAAAAGTTAAATGTAACATCCTGTATTCAATGGCATATTTTGACGCTGAATCAGATTCCCTTTAAAACTATATCAGGGTTCCCTATACCTTTCTCCCATGATTTTTACGCAAAAGAAGTTTTTATAATCTACTTATGAGCAATTTCTTTATCTTAAAACTGGAACATCTTGTATTGTAATGAGAGCTGAAATCATTTTATTGAAAAAATAGCAAAGGTTAATGATCAAAGAATTATTATTTCAACAAATGCTCAAAGAGGTACCCATTATTATCGATGAAGTGAACTTTTTTTTGATATGAGTGCTGAACTCTCATAACATGTTTTGCGGTATGAAACGAAACGCTCTTCTCATTCGTACTTTCATATCCTGAGGTGTCGTTGGCAGTGTATTGTGAACAATATTTTTGATATATCCCCATGAAAAAAGTCGGGACTTATTAGTTCCGGAGACCTCACTGGCCAGTTATGTGGACGTCTTCGTCCTCTCCATCTATTTGGATGTTGTCCATCTAACTCGTTTCTAGCAAGTCTATCAAAGTGCGCAGGTGAACCATCTAGCTTCATCCATCCACATCCGTTGATCAAAATCAAAATCATATCAATTCGTTCTTGCCGAGGGTAGATTATCATTTAAACTAATTAAAATGTAACAATCTTTCAAGAAAATACTAATTATAAGTATTTGACCTGTCAAATATTTGTTCTTTCAAAACAAAATTTAAAGTCATCTAGGCCAAAGCCTACTATTATTGAAAAAATAGTAGGATAGGTATAAGAAATCGTAACTTTGGTAATATTGAAATGTAATTTATATTGACCCAATAATGTTATTATTTTGGGATTTCACCATAAAGTCTAATACAGTAATACAGTTGCTAACAAATAGGAAAATTTAACATATTTCGTCTAAATAACTACAGGTGATCCTCCATTTTCAAGAATGTTTGAAAAGTTCAGAAGTGGCAATAAATTTGAGTTTACACTTGTGCCTGCTTTTTGCTTGAGATACACCGTATTTGCAAAAATTTAAACTCGTGCTTCTAGCGAATCTACGAGTTCCTTAATGCAAAGATTTCAAAAATACTTTCTAATTGCAATACAGGATATTCCATTTTTAAGATAAAGAAATTACTCATAAGTAGAATATAAAAACGTCTTTTGCGTGAGAATCATAAGGGATAGGTATAGGGAACCCTGATATAGTTTTAAAGGGAATCTAATTCTGCGTCAAAATATGCCATTAAATACAGGATGTTCCATTTAACCTTAAGAAGTTATTCGATAAAAAATGTGCCCAAATTTTGATGCAATTTTTTTCACCACTCTGTACAATATGGAAATAAAACTTTTATGTGGTAGTTAACTTCAACCTTTCAGCTGAGCAGTAAATTCAGCAACAAGCAGCTTGTTACATGTTACAGGGTGTAAACAATTTTTAAATTATGGTCCGAATTTTTTAATTTCTCGAAATTTCTCAGCAACGGTTAGTGATAGGTATAGGAATATAACACTAACTCACCTTTATTTGGTCTATAGTATCTAAAAATATGAGTAAATATAGGGTGTTTCATGAGAAAAAATATTACTTTGATATGTATTTTTTTTGAGACACCCTGTATATTTCAAAATAATTTTAAGAAATGCTCCTCATGGACTTACATATGACTGTGCTAAAAAAAATTTTCCACTATCTTCATTTCTCATAGAAACACCGAGGCGAATGTGGTGGGCCACCCTGTATATATATATATATATATATATATATATATATATATATAATTTTGGTTTTCAACACTAAGAATTACTTTTAAAAAAAAACAATTTATTCGATGTGAAGTTTACAAGATGGAAGTTACTTAATTAATCTTATGGTTCTATGTTAGTGAGGGCTTATATAGGCTAGCAGCGATGAATCAGCACAAGGTTACGATTGACGTCATTAAAATGGATAAGCTGTACTTTGACTACATAACTCCTCCCCATTTAAAGAATGTTCGTTACCCTTAATTTTAAGGTGACGAATCTTCAAGAAAAATCTATAAAAAATTATAAGCACTACAAGAATAATAAAAATTACAATTATTATAAAGCTTATAGTTGTAGGATGTGGATATTGGTATAGGTCGTCCAGTTTGGGGATGTCTTCTTCTTGGATATTTTTCCAATTTGTTGTATAGGTCCAATTCGCTTCCAGTGGCGCAAGATAGACCTGAGCAGGTGTGTTGAAAACTTTTCTGGGGTATATTCTCTTGAATCCATCAGTAGTTATACATTCTGAAGTAATCTGAGACAATTTAGGGATTCTATGCGATAATGAATCACTTTCGCATTCTTCGTGTATCATTTCATTGTTAATGGAAATGATATTTCCATTTCGAATAACTCTTCTGGAGGCTCCACCGAACTGCGATTGCAATTTTCTCGTAGGGTTTTCTGAATCATTCGGACACATTCCAGGGTTTTCTTCAGATATTTTTGTTTAAAGATGTATAAGTCTTCGACTTGTTGAATGACCTCGGTATTCCATACAATGTTTTCGTTGCGTGTTAACCCATAGGAATTAAGGTTAGGAATTCTTGTGTTTTGGAAAGGTACGTTATATTATAGGTAATCAGGTCATATTTATAATAATTAAAGATTGGGATGGTTATGTTAAATAATATTGAAACCCTTAATAAAAACCTTTGTTGCGCAGACAGCATAATAGTCTGTTAGATGAGAGAATGGTAAAATTTTTATTTATTACTTCATTAAATTTCGAAAGAGGCAGAATATTTTCCTGCAACATGCATAATTAATGGCATTTTCAATTTCCGATAATATTATTGCTATCTCGTGTGAATGGAGAATTATTAGATTAAGTTTTAAACTTAAGTCCTAAGCTACTTTTAACTGTTTCGTTTTTCAATTCGAAATGAAGGATACAGGGGTCGTCTGAAAATTAGGTAAAGTAATTAGTGTCTTCTTTGTTTTATTCGATTTCTATGATAGAAATGTTTGCTTTGAGGATTTCTGATCCTGATGTCTGGAATAATGTTCCTAGATATTTTCTTGTAAGGTTTTTTAAATATGGATTGACATTTTTGTTTTAAATGAACAATTTCATTTTTATGAAAGTCTTTTTGACTTCGTCGCTTTTCAATTGATTTTCCAATATTTGCTGCGTTTTTGTCTGTGGCAGCATTTATTACTTGCAATATATTTTTCAAGCTTTTACGATTTGTCTGTACATAATTTGAAACTGAAACTGTTTCATGCGATGTTTTAGCTGAAGAAATAGTTACATCCGAGGTTACTTCTGAATCTAGGTCATTTGTTTTTATGTATGGAGATAACGAATTATTCTCGTCTTCTAAGATATTAATTTCGCTGGAGACAATAGATTGGTCTATATTATATTCAATGTAACTCTCTGGAGATGTTGATGCATCATCGCTTATCTTAAGTGCTTCCTTTCGTTTATTGTTGTCCTTCGAAGATAATGATTCATCTTCATCTATTTTTAATCGGGACAAGTAGTCCGTATCATTACACGTACTTGGTTTGAATTTCAACTCGTAATTAAATTCATCGTTATTTATTTGATTTTGTTTCCGTTCAATTTTTCCACGATGTTTTTCCGGATATTCATAAATTTTGGAATGAATTGGAATCTCATTTTTTGTTCTAATATTATAATTAATTTTCGATTTGAAATTAAGTGGTTTTCCTTGTAGCTGAAAAGCTTTATCCGCATTATTTAGTGAATCTAAGTTAACGGTATTTCTGAGGCACTTATCTGAAAATTTTCATGATTGAATTCAGTATTTTTCTCATTTTTATTTTCATCGTTGTTCTCTATATCGAAATTAGTAATTTCTTCCGATATATAATTAGGAGCTATTTGTCTTGAATTTTGAAAGTTATTATAATCTTGCGCATTTCTATTATATGACGCATAGTGGGGTAATTGATTACTATATTGCACTTGTCTTTGTTGTGCTATTGGGTTAGCTGTTGTCGTAGACATAGGGGATGGTCTATATTTTGGTATATAATTACTATTAGGTTTAAACACATTTGTTTTTGATATTTCTGACCGATTATTTCCGAAAACTTGTCTGTTAGTGGGAAATTGTCTTTGCGTAATTATTTTAGGTTGTACATTAATTGGTCGAGAAGGAAATATCTCTTGTTGGCTATCGCTCGTATGCTTCCAAGTTCGCATTAAATCTAACTGAGATTTTTGGGAAATATAATTTTCGACCATTGTTATACCTAAATCGAATGTGATATTCGGTGTCGTAAGTAAGGAGGTTTGCAATTCTATTGCAACATTACTAATTAAAACATTTTTGGCTAAGTCCGAGACCAATTGCTTGTGTAATAGTTTTAATGCAGCATCTAATGTAGGTTCCGCATCTATTCTGTAATTAATTCTAATTTTATAAGTTTTGATTTCTTCAATGAAATCTAAAATAACTTGATTTGGTTTTCTGCGTAAGAATTGTAATTTATTCTTTAATACATCTGAATTCGCATGATCTCCAAATTTCTGTAATAAAAATTGTCTAAATGCGTGCCATGTATTTGATACGTTAGAGGAACGATATTCCGCGTTCGCTTTATCTATTAATTTGCTTTTAATGACAGCAACGCAATACGTCTTTACGATTGCTTCCGTCGCTGAGAATTGTGCGATATATTCTTCGCAAGCACTGAAAAATGTATTTAACTCGGCTTGTATACCGGAAAATTTCGGTAACAATACTCCAAATTCACGAGCTAACATTAAATTATGGTGCTCTGCCATATTAATTATTTTATTTGATTTAGTTCGTCGCTGAGAATCTAAATTCAAATTTTTGATTGATTCTATCAGGGAATCAATATTGAAAAATTTTCAATTTTATGAAAAATTTCGTTGGGAAAATATTTATTATATTTTTAACCCTTGACTTAATATAAAATGACCTGCTATAACGGTAAGCTATAGGGAGTCTAGGTTTTGGGGCTGGAAACCGTAGGAAAAACAGAAAGGTAATTAACACTTGCAACTTACATTGATTGTTTCTTCCAAGGTGGAGTCGTCGGCGCTACCCTTGCTTTGCACCCTGTTTGAATTCTTGTCTGGTCAGTAGAACTCGGGACTGGTACTACCAAATTCGCAATCACTATGAGATAAAACTGAGCTTGTGTTGTAGTTCGGATTGTGCTCAAGAATTAAAATTCAATTAAACTTTTCTTCTTACTTTTTAAGTTAACGCATTGATTAATCTTCTTACAAGATTCGGAAGATTTATCTTGTTTGTTGAACTTATTTTATTCGGAAGGGTTTAATGCAACAATCCCATCCTCGTCGCCAATTTTGGTTTTCAACACTAAGAATTACTTTTTAAAAAAAACAATTTATTCGATGTGAAGTTTACAAGATGGAAGTTACTTAATTAATGTTATGGTTCTATGTTAGTGAGGGCTTATATAGGATAGCAGCGATGAATCAGCACAAGGTTACGATTGACGTCATTAAAATGGATAAGCTGTACTTTGACTACATAACTATATATATATATATATATATATATATATATATATATATATATATATATATATATATATATATATATATATATATATATATATAATTATTCATTCGAATTGTTGTTGCCTGAGAACTATTTCTAATCTTTTGATAATTATTAGCAATAACAGGCTTGTTGAATCTCAAAAAACTCGATTTTATTAAAAAGTTGACGTTACGCCACAACATTCGTGGCTTTATCAAAACTTTTTTTTTTGTGGCGAAACGTCAACTTTCTAATAAAAACTATTTTTTCGAGATTCAACAAGTCTGTTATTGCTAATAATTATCAAAAGTTTATATATATATATATATATATATATATATATATATATATATATATATATATATATATGTTTAGAAAGATTTCCGCGGTCGAAAGTATTTGAAAAACTTGGTTCTCGGGATGAACCGCGTGAAAGATTTGAAAAATCTCGACGTTTCGGCTCCTTTTGCGAAGCCATCTTCAGGAGAAGGGAAAATAATTCAGATACGTGGCCTCAATCTGCCTACTCCACGAATCGAATTAGGAGGAATCGAAAATAATACGATTGCGTGGTCTCAAACTGCCTACTCCACTAACCGTACTGCTTCCTGTCAACTCTGAAGTCTCAACCTGCCTACTCTTCAGAGTCAACTGACGGGCCGATCGCCGCGTGGCCGTATTTATAGGGAAGAGGGGCGGGTACTCTATTGACGTAGTTATTGACGTAGTATTGACGTCAATGAAGTATTCACGCACGGTATCAGTGCGGGATGCACTCCGATTGGGTGTGACACGGCGACCACTGAGAAGCGGCTTCCATGCTGATGGGAGTCTGTGACTGTCATCTCTGGTGTTCAAACAATTTGGACGTTTTTCTATTTCTACAGCTTCACGAAATATTCTGGATTTGAATGATCGGACGGGAGCAATAGTTCTTGTATTGGGGAAATCGATAATGTGGCCTGTTTGGGTGTGATGTTGGGAAAGGGCGTTGGTGATATCTGAATGTCTTACTGAAAGTGAATGTTCCTTGGCACGGACCTGAATTCGTTGGTTCGTTTGTCCTATATAAGAACGAGGACAATTGGAACAGGGAATTTCATAAACACCGTGATTTTCGTTAGGAATTTTATCCTTGACGGATCTGATTAGATGGGAGAGTTTTTGTTGGGTGGTGAATATTGTTTTGATGTTTGTGTTTTTGAGAGATCTTGCTATCTTATCTGTTACTCCTTTGATGTAAGGAAGGAATAATTAAGGTGTAGATTCTTGGTCAGTGGGATTGGAACGTGGTAGAGGTGGGGTGATGTTTGTATCCAATTCACAATGGAAGTGGAAAACGATGGGTCTCTGCCATTCCTCGATGTCATGGTCAAAAAACTTCCATCCCAAGGCTTCTCCTATTCAGTTTATCGTAAACCCACCCATACAAACCGTTATCTGAACGCCCAGTCTCACCACCATCCCTCTCAACTTAACTCTGTAGTTAATACCCTAATCTACCGCTCCATTCGACTATCTGACGACGAACACCGTGAATCAGAACTCAAGACTCTAAAACATATATTATTACAGAACGGTTACAACACATATCAAATCAACAAGAACATACGCAAACACACAAACATCACCCCACCTCTACCACGTTCCAATCCCACTGACCAAGAATCTACACCTAAATTATTCCTTCCTTACATCAAAGGAGTAACAGATAAGATCGCAAGATCTCTCAAAAACACAAACATCAAAACAATATTCACCACCCAACAAAAACTCTCCCATCTAATCAGATCCGTCAAGGATAAAATTCCTATTAAATCATTATCGATTTCCCCAATACAAGAACTATTGCTCCCGTCCGATCATTCAAATCCCGAATATTTCGTGAAGCTGTAGAAATAGAAAAACGTCCAAATTGTTTGAACACCAGAGATGACAGTCACAGACTCCCATCAGCATGGAAGCCGCTTCTCAGTGGTCGCCGTGTCACACCCAATCGGAGTGCATCCCGCACTGATACCGTGCGTGAATACCCCATTGACGTCAATACTACGTCAATAACTACGTCAATAGAGTACCCGCCCCCCTTCCCTATAAATACGGCCACGCGGCGATCGGCCCGTCAGTTGACTCTGAAGAGTAGGCAGGTTGAGACTTCAGAGTTGACAGGAAGCAGTACGGTTAGTGGAGTAGGCAGTTTGAGACCACGCAATCGTATTATTTCCGATTCCTCCTAATTCGATTCGTGGAGTAGGCAGATTGAGGCCACGTATCTGAATTATTTTCCCTTCTAATTCTCCTGAAGATGGCTTCGCAAAAGGAGCCGAAACGTCGAGATTTTTCAAATCTTTTACGCGGTTCATCCCGAGAACCAAGTTTTTTATATATATATATATATATATATA
>JARQZK010004351.1:335000-357500 GCA_030704885.1 Cynegetis impunctata
ATTTTGCGGAACAACGTTTGCTGGGTTGAAGATTTTCACAATGTTATCTGAAATTTTTAGGAAGTTTGAATATTAAAGGATATTCAAAACACATACGTTGCGGAATGATTCTGGCCATCATAAAACAATTTCAATCAAAAATGACAACTTTCTTATTATTTCTAAGTTCAATTTGAAATTTTTTCTATGTATTTGTGAGTAGAAATAATATTCATTTGAGAAATTGAAATGCATTCAATTAAAACTTTTTCAATGAAAGTATTGCTCAAAATCTTCCGCAAGAATGGTTCCAGATTATCATTTGTGCTATTCAACATATATAGGTATATATATATATATATATATATATATATATATATATATATATATATATATATATATATATATATCTATATATATATATATAGGTATATATATATATATATATATATATATATATATGTATATATTATATATATATATATATATATTCTGCTCATGATAAGCATAAATTCATTCCCTGAAGCAAAAGATTACAGTCTTGAGCGTTATTTTATAAGATCGAGACTATTCACATGTACAAATGGAAGTGATATGACTATAAGTAGATACGTTGACATGAGGAGAGACTGATTTACATATATTTACCTATGGGTGCAACTTTTTATCTCTGTGTTCAGACCATACTTCAGTTTCTCAGTGCACAATGCTAAGCTAACACCAATAAGAACCATTTCTGGTTCTGTTTCTAGTTTTGCATTCAATTCTTCATGTTTTCTAAGGGAGGTTTCAAATTCTGTCAGACAGGCGAAGAGTAGTTCTCTCTGAGATTTTTCATTTCTCCATAAAATACTGTATGGTCTCCACCTCAACAGAAATTGAGATATTTCCTGAAGATTATGAAACTATCTCATTATATTCGAACTCGTGGAAGCTGCTATATTCATTCAAATTCTTTGAATAAAGTATGACAGTGTTTTGATTTTTGAAAGCTATATATGAAAATTTTCTATATTCATCGAATATTTCATAAATTAATAAAAAAATCAAAACATCAGAATGAATGGACTAACGGAAGTCAGGCGGACAGAAAGACAGACGAATCCGTCATTTTGGAGGGCGAGGGGGGGTGAGTCAAAAATTAAGTTGACTAAATCTTTGATATCAAGTGTCATGTCTTACATATCTAATATCTAGTCAGATTTGCTATGAATATACAACAGGAAACTGACTTTAATTGAATTTGGACTAAGAGCAGTCTAATGTATAATTGCATGAAGAATAGTTGTTAGAATTAATTATATTACATTACATTTAATAGCACATGATGATTGTCAAATAATTTTGAAAAATTAACATCAAAATAACTATTGTTGTTCTGAACCAACAAATATACCTACTCTCAGAAATGGGATATTGATTCTTTATGCTTCAGTCGCAGCTGAATAATTTCAAAGAGTTGATTTAATATGACATTCTGAAAATGAACCTTATATTGGGATCATCAACAAATTCAAAAATTTTAATAGGTTATTTTTCAATAATGAATATTTTTGGTAGAGTAATTTAATCAGTTCAAAATATTCAAGGAAATAATAGAGAAGAGACTCTCTCCGCTCATAACACTAACCTGTTTCATATCTTGCGTACATGTCGATAAAAATGACAGTGTCTTTACTACTTCTTTGTTTTCCATAACGTGGTTATAAAAGTTCTTCTGCTGAAGTGGAAATGTTAGTTTATCATCTGTGACCAGACGATAAAACTTTCTTCGTCTTGTTTTCAAATCGTCTTCCTGCTTGAGCTTGATGACTCCTTTAAGAGTATGCTGTTGCAAACGAGATTGATTTACAATATCCATAATCTTTGATTTTCTACCAGCTAGCTTTTCCCATCCTGCCTTCGTCTGATCTAGCTTCTTCCCATCAGCAATGTACAAAGCGTGACGTGTCATGCCATTGTGTGTAGAAAGTTTATGATTCAAAGTGTGATCAAGAGTACGAATTTTACAGTTTTTGATGTCGAAATCATTTTATTGAGTGGAAGAGGTTGTATATAAAAAGATAATCACCGTGATGTTTAAAGCAGTTATTCAGTGCAACGTACAGTACAGTTTATGAAATGTGAAGAGTGAAAAGTGAAAAGTGGAGAAGTGTAGAAGAGAAAAATGTAAATTAATAAATTGAAAAATACTGTAAAACGTTATTGCTAAATGTTTTGTGAAAAAACTTCTTTTATTCGTTTCTGAAATTTTGGTGCCTCGGTAAGAGAACAGTGTCGATATTTTAACAGCAGTGATTAAAATATTCCTAATTAAGATAATAATTTCGACTTGTCGTGGGCGTTTTCATCATATACTTCATCATGCTAAAGTCTTATTTCAATTCTTGAAAAAATCGAAAGGTTAATCAATCTGAGTAAATAAATGTTACATTTCTGAAATGAAATGATTTGAAATTTTGTTATAAGATTTGATACACGTAAATAACTCTAATTTTAAGATTCTCATTACTAATTTATTCCATAAAAAACTAGTCTTTGAGTAAGATAAATTCCACTTATGATTATTCCACGAAATAAAAATTATGCTAATTACTTTCCCGAAAAGTGACTTATCGTGAAAATTATATGCTATAATGAAATCACCTGTAGAAGCTTCTTATACTTTTGGAATATATTTGTTCATACATTATTTCTACAAAATCAATATGATTGCAAATGTATTTAAAGATAGCTTTTATATAACAATTAAAATTTTTCATAGTTAAATTTGTCAATGAGGGGCATCACTCCGGTGTAAAATGAAATGAGTCTTTTTATCATCTCATAGCAATTAATTTTGTTAATTGATATAATTAAAAACGGTTTCTAACCTCCATATATAATTTCGCGTTTAATTCTCACATCTTATGAATCAGGATATACTGGAAATCTATATCTCTTGATGGAAATTACAAAATTACCAATATTCTAATTTTACTTTTAATACAATATACCTGGTTGGAAATCACCATACCTGAAGTTTTCCACCTGTCCATTGTCCAACGCCCTTAGAAACAAAAGTAATATTTTTACCAGCTAATGCTAGAACATCTTGAATATCATCGATGTTTGGCTGGATAGATACTTTTGGTATCATTAAAATAGCATTCAGCAGAAAAATCGGCTTCTGATTTTCTTCCTCTAACAAATTGAATAGAAATTAGCATTTGAAAGCAAAACGACAATGCTTTCTCTCAGTTTCAGAATATACCTTTCACGGAGAATCTCCTCAGGAGAGCATCTAATGATTGTCTAGTTATTTTGACTAAAACATCTATGACTTTTCTACTATAATAACGTCTCATTTCAATTTCCGCACCTTTGACCATTTCCCTCCTGGATTTGGCCACTCCACTGTCCAAAAGAAGATGAGGTTTTTCGAAGCATTCCCACACTAAACTCCAGTCAGTTGGCTGCGAACTTAAATGTGTTTCTTCTTCCAATGGGTTGTCAGCATCATCTAAAATCAGTTTTCTTACAATTAGATCGAATCTTCCTTCGTATTTATGTTGTTTCATCAACAAACTAGAGTTTTCAGTCTTCTGATGGCACAAACAGCTTCCTCTGAACTACAGATACAAAAAACTTCGATATGATCAATCACATTATGTATACATCGGCAAAACAAAAGTAGAATTATTCAATGTTTTGAATCTATTGAGTTTTATTCGTATTAGTTTCATTATTTACATAGCTTCATATATTTATAGACTTCCCCATTAAGAAAGTTTCACCTTTGAACTTTCATGAGATTATGTGTGGAATATAATTACGGCCATATAACCTCCGCGGCTCCGGTGTAGGCTGCGTATCTCGGTGAGGCAGTTTCATGAAGAAAAAAAAAACTATGTTGGCCATTATAGCGTCAAAGTTTGCCTGCATAGACCAGAGATTTCACGTAGCCTCACGGAAAATAGTCGAGCACATGATCATGATTACGGCGCCCAGTTGATGTCGCTGCAATACGAGATTAAGAAAGTCTCAAACTTCTCATTCAATACATTTAATGTTTCCGAGCAGTATATCAAGTGGCACCGTTATGTCGGAAAAAGTTTGTGAGATTCATTACTTTACAGTGAGCGCGGTTCCTTGTGATCTTCCGAAGAAATAAGAAAATAAGAACCGATGATATCGTCAGACTAAAGTCCACAACTAACAGTTACTTATTCGGGGTGCATCCGTCAATTTTGCTTGTTTCCGAAGCCACTAGAACATATATCAGTCCCATATCTAAAGATAATTTATTTCTCAAGAACAGGGTAACCTTCAAATGCTCTAAAGCTAAATCACCGAATAGGTACACGACGCGGTCTGTGGTTGTTTAGATTTAGTTCTTGAGTTAATTGAACTTTCTAGGAATGAAGAACTAAGTCTCAATAATAATCCTCCAAGTTTATGACAATCGAAGCTCTTGTGCACGATGCGAAATGGACTGCCTATTAGTTTTCTCGCACATTATCCCAGATGGCAAACATATTCTTCAGTCATCTTTCATTTATTTGACAATCATTGGCCAGGAACCCGGTTTTCTCAAGGTTGTGAATCACACGACGGATTGTTGACCCTGCAGATTGGTCATAAAGACCATACATTGAACGCAGCGAACGGAACGTTATGCGCACAGAGAAGGTTTAATAATAAATTCAAATTATTGAGAAGTATATAATTTTATAATTTATTGTCAAGACTAAATAAGTACTTTTGTCAATTTTGATATTTGTACCTTCACCAAAATTGCCGCTTTACAGTCAAAGTTCGTATATTGGAAATAGTTATTTATGTACCGAGTGCGTTATATAAATCATTACGCCCGGAGGGAAACATTCGGCCGAGGGATGAATGTTGCCCGATGGGAGTAAGGATCTAGTAACGCACGTGGTGCATACAGGATTTTATTTTTCACGAAAAAATTATTTTATTATAATGAAAAAGCGATTTTAAAATCGGTTCATTGCTCCTATTCATTTTCCTTCTCATAGTAGGCATGTCATTTGTTGATATTTTGACGTTTGTGAATATTTTTGTCATCATATTTAGTGAATATCATTGCTGCTTTCTTTGTGTAGTCTTATAGAAATAATGGAAATGAAAATAAATTTACCCAAGAATATCATAGAAAATGCAGCCAAAGCTGCGAATAATTCATTGCCCGAGAAATCCAGAGTCGTATACGGCAAGGATTATGAAGTATTTAATCAATGAAAGTTGCTTCATTTCTATTCGTATAATTAGCGGGCGTAATGATCCATTATGCCCGCAAATGCGGGCGTTATGACCTAGGGCATAATGAGTGTGTTTATAGCAACTGTATCCAAGGTGAAATAAACATATAATTTAAAAGTGAAAAATAAACGTTTTATATGCGTTTATTAGGTTCTGGGCCTTCCGTGGAACATAATAATTTTTGTAAAAGATAACTGAGAAAGTTGAAAAGTTTGGTTTTTATCTGTGTTGAAAGGTAGGGTTGATTGCATATGACATTTATATTCAAAGATTATTACAAGTAGAAGTTAAATCTAAGCTAATGAAATACTTAAATGTAAGTATTTGTATTGATGTCTACATAAAAATGAATGATTGTCTTCTACTTGATTCAAGATACCTACATATTGAGTTGACAGTTGGAATCGTGATATAATTCCTTCTGTCGTTCTGATTCGGTGCAACTCAGAGTAGATTAAACAAAAATTATGAATAACATTTCAGTTAGTCGCACTACATAAAAGAAATAGATATTCCACTAGTTTAATAGAGTTATAATATGCCTAGAACAACAGAATTTTTTCTTTAATACTTTTTCCAAGTTTACACAATCGCATCAGTGGCTTCAGTATTTAGTAATAACCGTCATAACACTGTAGTTATTATTGCATCTTCGGGAGTGAGCGATACAATCACAAATAATCAAATAAAAAATAGCATTCCTCGAGAGAAAAAGAAGAGGCACAGCTGGATAATTATAAGAATAATGAAAAAATTACGTGAACCTACTTTCCATAAACATCTCATCCACTGATTGCGATAGAATATCGATTCTGGATCTTCTAACCAACGACAAAATTTCTTCTACTGCTTCTTCTATCATAAGACTCTTGCGATGCAATTCGTTTGCAGCTGATCTACATGCCTCATCAGTTTTATCACAAAAATGTGAAATGGTCCAAGGATCCTCATCCGCTTCTGGAAGAGCGTGAAGTTGTATTGATTGCATCGTGGAAAGCACTTCTAATACTCTGTTTGAATAAATATCATGTACTCGATATGACTGAAATAAAAAAAATTTTAATTCAAGTAGCGAATATAATGTAGAAATCTTTATAAATTCAGTTTTCCAAATATTCAGTGTCGATAAAATTTATATCTTGTTTAAAAAAAATTTACTAATTACGTGCTGTTCAGTCTAATATCAGCAGTGAGGTCTGTTAACATTAGATGGTAAGGTCAACCGCAGAAACCCTTACCCAAGTAATGTACAGAACAGAGTCTTATTTATTTGATTTGTGGATTTGTGTCACTAAACGTAATTACGCCTATATTCGAAGTTATACCCACCTATTTTAAAAGAAATCATTGTTGTGTATGTGATTCATAGTTGGTTGAATGTTCTGACGATGTAAATGGTGTTGACAAAATTAAATTTGCATTTCAATTAAGTCTGCTAGAGAACATTCATGTTTTTTGTTGAATAAATTAAATCTGTATATATTGCACTTAAATATTTTTTATCTGTTCTGTCATTTATGGCCTTAGTTAAATTTTGGTGCAATTAAAGTTGAAATTATTCTCATTATTTTTATGTTTGATTAATGCTGTATCGGGTGAGCCAGTTTCAATGGGATTTGGGTGTTTAGGGTACTTCTAGCATGGATAGCGGAAAACGAATAGACATGTTTTGGGTATGATTTTCGTTCGAAAAAAGGTCGAATATGAAAATTGCTTTTTTATACGTTAAATCGTTTTGAAACTACAGGGGGATTTTCAAAAGTTTCCATTTTTCAAAAGTCGTCATTTTTACTATCAAAATTTTAGATTTTTCGATGTAACTTTTTTTCAAGAACACTGACAACCAAAATGTCAAATTATGTAGTTTTTGAGATATAACACAGCTTTGACATTTTTTTTATAAGGGAAAGAGATAAAAACAAAATATAAAATTTTGCAACCTTTTCCGGAGTCCGGAACATTGTTAAAAATGTAATAATATTGATTTTTGGTGTATGCTTGTGAAAAAATTCCAAAAGCTCTGCAAACTTGGAGTTGTGTTAAATATATTATTTCATGTCAAGTATCAAATTTGCAACCAATTTAACGGTACGGAACATTTTTTTAATTCAAAATTAATATTTTTCTTCGAAAAACTGACTCATAAAAAATTCCAAAATTTCTGCAAACTTGACAGATACTTCGAAAATATATACCGAACAGTTGTATAAATTTGCAACCTTTTAGGTTGACTGGAACATGTTTATTTATAATTTTTTCAATTCGTGGTCATTTTTTCGGGCAAGATGATTTCGAAATAATCACAAAAGTTCTGAAACTTGGATGCAAATTCAGAAAAAATATGATGCATTTGCAAATTTGCAACCTTGTACGCGGTCCGGAACATTATGCAATTTGATACTTTAAAATTTGGAACAAAGTTTCAGAACCTTTGTAATTATTTCGAGATCATCTTGCCCGAAAAAATGACCACGAATTAAAAAAATTATAAATAAACATGTTCTGGTCAATGTAAAAGGTTACAAATTTATAAACTGTTTTATATAAATTTCCGAAGTATCTATCATGTTTTCAGAACTTTTGGAACTTTTTTTAGCCAGTTTATCAAAGGAAAACGTTAATTTTGAGTTATAAAAATGTTTCGTACCCTTAAATTGGTTGCAAATTTGATACGTTATATGAAATAATATATTCAATACAACTCCAAGTTTGCAGATCTTTTGGAATTTTTTTCACAAGAATACAGCAAAATTCAATATTATTGCAGTTTTAACAATGTTCCGGACTTCAGAAAAGGTTGCAAAATGAGACTTGTTCCTTTCTAAATGTGGCATTTACTTGACTGTTTGAAAACTTTTGAAATTATTGTTGAATTTTCGATTTTCAATATCTTAACTGACTGGCCTAGAATGGAACATGCCATATTTTATTTTTTTCATGAAATCTACATCAAATTTCCTGCTTTCTGTCATTTCTCACACTTTAACATCCTTTTACTTGCGTGGTAGTCTTATAATCAGGCCGTCATATATAAGAGAGGATAAAAAAATTGTGTTTTTTCGTTTTATCATTAGCTTGGTCTTAGAATTTGTAGATTAAATTTTTTATCAAAGCAACTAGCATACAGTTGATAATTTTCATCGCAAGCAATTTTAATTTCTGATTCCAATGTGTTGAGTTTGTATATTATTGATTGTGAGGTCCTAAATCCAATTTGCTGTGTAGAACTAAATTTGCGTTTTTCAGAGTATTACTTCAGACTGTTATTTTAATATTGCAAGTTAACTATATCAAACGGTATGATAAAGTATTTGTCCAATTTTTGTATGATTTGATAAGAGGAATAATTACTGCTCAGGCCTATATATCAGTAATGGGTTTCTACGAAAATATATTACTTTATTTATCAACCAATGTCATTCTAACTCGAAATGGAAGTTTTCTTATGAATATTAGAAGTATGTCATCTGGGCTGGGCCCAGACTAGAAGATTTGGACATGCAGAGACAATATTCTAGTTATTTAATTTAATTCACAGTTTATTAATTTTGATATTTATGGATTGACTTGCATATTTGTATGTGAAAAATGTAAGGTTGTAGTTATTTTATCTAGAACTGTTCTCATAAAAGTCCTGGAACATTACCGTTATTTCTGAGATTGAGGATGCATATTCATCTTTTTCTTATAATGTCGATCTGTTGAAACTTTTTGCATAATTTAATGTTATGAATTATTCTCCAAGTCGATGACATAATAGTCAAAGTGTTTAGTGTACTGACATACCTATTTCTGCCACGATTCCTTTCTACTTTGCTTCATTAATTTTCTAATTATAGCTCAAGTTCTCTTGGGTTTAGGTCTTTCAAAAATATTTTAGACATGTTTACTTTTCCTCTGAGCAATTTTGTTTTTCGCTTTCCACAAAGGTACTGGGTCCTCTCATAAATCGAATCAAAAAATGCTTTATGGTCTTCAAAATTATACAATTTATTGATAAAGCGAAAAATGCTATAGTTTTCGTGATTACCTACCTACACGTAACGCTGTATTCGAAATAATAGAGTTACTGAACGGATAGTTTAGTTAGAATTTTCGTCTTTTGTAAAATTTCAAATATCCTGGTTGTTCGAATTTTTATAGATATTCCAATGTTTGATTGCAGGTCGAACAATGTAAGATGTGAAAACGATGTCTATCATAAGGTTCTTAAGCTACGACCCATTGTAAATAAATTAGGAGGGAAGGATCACTTATCGTGATCTTTTGATGCATTGAAACGAGTAGGTGGTCCACTATTTAGAATGATGAGATTGCCATTGTTGAGTATGGTTAGTTATTCTTGGTTATGTAATGGAATCTGTTTGAGAAATAGTTCAGCATCATGAAAATCCATATTATATGGGCGTGGAATGAATAAATTGCATATATTTATTTCCTTATGATGTAATGCATGGGCTGATTCTAAGTTAGATGCAATTAAAGTTTCCCAACATTCCATATTGTTATTCTTAAAATTGTGTACTTCGTATTTCATTCTTTGTTCATTTATTCTATAATTGTGAAGACTACAACAAACTGTGGAAGATTTATCACCTAAACTTTGTGTTTCTTGAAGGCAAGTAATAAGGTTTTTGATAACAAAAAAATTATATATTTTTTGAAGTGTTTTGAAACTTAATCATCAATTGTACTAATAGCCGATGCGAAAAACTATAAAGAATTTCATTTTATCATTTATAAACAATTCAAAATTGATTAAATTTCACAAAGAATCGCGTGACTACAAACGCTCCACGATTGTGACTTCATAATAATAAAAGAATTTCTCGATAGTATAGTGTCATGGGCTTCTAAGTGTAAATTTATTAAAAATATCCAAAATTTAGTACAAACAATAGCTACTTTAACTTAGTCAAGGCAAATTCCGAAAATATACCGGATATATGACATCTTTAAAACATTTTTTGGGGAGTTGTTTTTGTAGTATTCGTACGAAGCAAGCAAGATAACTGTTTGACATTTTAGATATATTCATTAATATATTGTCGATAGCAACAATATTTAATCGATTAAAAGCCAGAACAACTGTGTCTACAGTGAGTAGAATTTAAAATTGTGATACGCATGGGTTTGTTCGGGAACTGTAGGCCTGTTTTCGGTACTGAATTCAGAAATTAATTTATTATTTAATATACCTAACTTTTTAATTAGAGCAAAAAAAAATATAAAAATAGTTTCGTTATAAAAAGTATATATGATCGTTTCATTTATCAACAAAAAAACATTTTTTTTCAAAATCACAATAAGGGGCGAATGATCGTTCAACAGTGACCTGAGCATTTCATTGTCGGTTGTTTGAGAAACAACTAGTAATATTCCATTGTAACTATAGCATCATCTTTAGTAATTACTATGATCAGGATATTTCCCATTCCTCAGTATTAGAAAAACAGTTGTTAATTCAAAGTCTTTTTTTCATCATGAAATTTTTTTCAGTTGCATGTTTCCACATACAAGTATGGAATACTTTTATCGACAAGTTGTTCAAGTGGTTTCAAAAGTGAACGCACATTATTTCTTTGATTTGCCGTTTTTGTCAGCGAGTTAGTAGGTTTTGAGAAAGATGCAAGGGTTTCATGCACGTTCTTAGTTTTAGGTTTCAAGAAGAGTTGTCGTTCTGAAATCTTTCAGCCATACAATCTGCCAAATGTGAAGTTGTTTTTTTTGTCCTTTGGGAAGATTCTGAGATATATATTTTTGTTGCTATTGTTTTCTGGATTTTGTTGGCGGAGAGTATATCATTACTTCATCAGTCTCTCTCATGGTTCTTCGAGTAAGAATACCGGATTTTCCATTATTGCTCTTCGGGACATGCAATAGGAATCGCATGGTCAATTAGAATTTAGTCAGGAAAAAAAGTGCTTTCGGAGCGAGATATATACTTCTGAAACTCAGATGGGGACTTTACTCTGGATCCATATTTTCCACTAGAAGAAGAGTAGTTTTTGAAACGTTTTTGAGGCTTAAATCAAAAAATTAATGTAACAAAATATTTTCGGAGAGTGGGATATACGTTTCATATTAAAAAATTGTGGCTGCAGTGATTAGTTGTGGAATATCGATTTGGTACCCTTTGCTTATAACGAATTGTTAGTTATCAATACTAAGTATTAGTTAGGTAGATTCATATTCTGTTTTTTACTGTTTTGGATGCATACAATATTTTTTCAGGAGTTACTTAGAATACTAAAGCATGTAGTCTTGTGTTTTAGTTCTTCCACGGTTGACAAAAATATTTCGTGATCTTTCGAAGTACCTATATTTGCTTCGGCGGAAAATTGAGAAGTAGTATGTTCGCAACGATGATACCGCTAGTAGGTTGCCCAGATCCATGCCTGCCTCGTCTACTATAACTATATCCTAAACATTTTTATTCTTTCAGAGCTAAAACAAGACACGTGTACTTGCTTCGCAAACTACTTTTCAGGTGAAAATGTTTTGTTTGTGTGAAATTTCATGTTTCTACAATTTGTTAAATTTGCAAGAAGATTTTTTATTGACAGAAGAAAAGTACCACGATACTAAATAATTTCCCATGCTGAAATTTCCTGATTGGTGAATTGCAATATTATCACCAACATTGTCTTCACTGTCGACTGTAATTATTACTTTGCCAAAAGTTTTAGATAAGATAAGGTAGATATACGATATCGTTATTGAAGTTTCATGTTAGGTTATATTAGTTCAGATTAAGTGAATGAACACAGTATATAGCAATTTGCTTTATGTTTCAGATTAGCATGAAAACTCATATGGGTGCAAAAAAATCACTATTTTTTTACTGGAAGTAGGTCAGTGTCAAATATTGAAAATGTTGTTATATTTTTATATTATTTTATAAACAAACTAAAACTGCTTATTCAGCGGCTCATCCAAGATCGTGTCGAGAGTATGGTCAATGAATATACTTATATAATATAAACAAGAGGATAACTCCCTTCTCCAAACCCAACGAGAGAGATCACTCTGACCTATCGTTGTGAGAGTCTACTGTATTTATAAGTGAGTAAACTTCCAAGTGCTACAATTTTCTCTTTAGACCCTGGGTCCTAAGACTCACGGTTAAGGAGATATAATTTTCAAAATTTTTTTTTCTTGAATTTTCCAAAATTCCTTTTTGTTCCTCATAAGTTTCTTATTAATCCCTGTAAAAGCAAAATTTTTTCAACTGAAATTTTATAGTTTGTGCTTGTTTATATATTTAATAGTTTTCATAACAAAAAGTAGGTACTAAAGACGCATACGAGAATTTCTATTACACAAAATAAGTGATTTTGTGAAGATGAATCAACTTAAAAATTCAATGTTGAAAAGAGTAACAACAATCGAGAGCTCTACTTTCCCTAGAAAATTTCTTTACTTAATAAACTTTTGAACGGTATGCTACACGTTGATAAGAAAACAACATTTCTGATAAAATAAACTAATAACAATATTTCAATATAAATACCACCTCTCTTGTTGCACATTTTGCTGAAAAAAAAAATATTGTTTTCTGTTGAAGCAAAAATATTTTTTTTTTCGAACAAAATGTGTACCAAGAGAGCAGACAGGTATTGAGTTATTAAGAGTAGGACCTTTTATTCAAATAAACTGTCATAAAATCACATTCTGATCGAACAAAAAGGAGAAATATTTCTGCTTCAACAAATAAGCTACCGTAACGGCTGAAGTAAGAAAGAGGTGCCAGACGTGCATTAGGAACAAGGGAGAACAGTTTGAACAAAATTTATAACTAGAGAACAGTTATATATTAAATTATTGTTAGTAGTTTAACTTTCGTTTAAATAAACGATCATAAGAATAAAATTATTTTCATCACTAAGTCCGAACGATTTCCGTCTTTCTGAAGGAATATCCGCAATTTGAAGCAGAAATGCTTTTTTCTTATCAACGTGTAACATACCGTTCAAAAGTTTATTGAGTAAAGAAGATTCTGAAGGAGAGTGAAGTTGTCGATTGTTGTTACTTTTTTCAACATTGAATTTTTAAGTTGTTTCATCTTCACAGAATCACTAATTTTGTGGAATAGAAATCATCGTATGCGTCTTTAGTACCAACACTTGTTATGAAAATTACAGAATTTCGGTTGAAAAAATTTGGCTTCTACAGGGATTAATAAGAAAGTTATGAGGGTTTAAAACGAAATTTTGGAAAATTTAAGAAAAAAATTTTAAATTTATATCTCCTTAACCGTGAGTCTTAGGACCCAAGGTCCAAAGAGAAAAGGTAGAAAAAGAACCCAACAATACCCCGAAAAATTTTGGTGCTTCTTGTGCCGAACGCCCTATATATATATATATATATATATATATATATATATATATATATATATATATATATATATATAAATATTATATATATATATATATATATATATATATATATATATATATATATATATATATATATTTATATATATATATATATATATATATATATATATATATATATACATATATATATATAGGGCGGACCACGACGAACTGGATCGATCGATATCTCAGAATGTGAATATAGGAAAAATTTGAAATTTTAGGAACTTGCTCGATGTCTTGTGACCTAGATAAGTAGCTAAAATATTTTCATCTATTGGGCATTTCCGGTTGTACCGGAAATAAATCCTGAGTCGCTTATTTTAAATAGGATATCCTATATATTATTACATTTTTAGATTCTACTTACGATTGTAGGCAGATTGTATGTATTTCCTATACCTAGGTCTAAGCGTTTTCGATATATTCTGGTTCTTATGTCAAAAACGATGATTGCAAGCCCTAATATAATCATCAATTGTTCCTATAAGGAAGCCTTTTTTACTTACTTTGAGTTAGATTCCTCGTTGAAAAGGACCTACTTTAATAGATTTTGTATAATATTTGGATAACTAATCATACAGAGTGTTCAAAAAATAAGATCTAAAAAGAGATTGAGAAAACTGACAAAAATGAATTTTTTCAAATGGAAACCCCCCATTTTTCTTATTTTGTGTTATTCAGCATTTAGAAAGAAGGTAACTTTGTATAAGGTCATCTATACCTAAAATTTGAAGTTTCCGAAATATTGGCCAATTTAATATTTTTATATGAGGATTTTGCATTAATCGTTGAACAATTAGATCTAGGATAACCACGATCGTATTCAACATTCCAAATCATCGTAATGGCACTCCGGTTAAATTATACAAACGAAAATTATTCAAACTTATTTATTATTTATGGACTATGTGAGTTAATAAAATATTGTCGGAGCTGACATATACAAATTTTTTTTTAGGTCTTAGATACTCTGCAAGAAACAATACTATTATACATTATAATTGTTTAAATTTCATTCGATGCGGGAGACAAGAATTTTTGTTTGTTTCAAACTCAGTTTGCCGTATAATGGTCGTATGATCGAAATGACAATGTCGGTATATATACTTCAACTAATTTGTGATAATAAACGTAGTAAAATCATTTTTGTTTTCGTTCATCATAATAAATTTTCGTAATCCCATACTGTTATTTTGATTTAACGGTATTCAGATGACAATTGAAAAGTCAGTGTTATTTATGGACAATGTGATAAAGTTATTTCAATAACATGTGATACATTTGCGACCCGATATCCTCATAAACAAAGACCATCAGCAAATACTAAACGAATTATAGAAAACTTCAAGAACTTTTGATCCGTAAAGGCAAAAGTGTACAAAAAGAAACCAGTTGTTAATAATGAAAATATTGAAATGGCAATTTTGGGATATTTTGAAGCATATACAACAAAATCTTCAAGGGAGCATTAGAATCAAGCTTATCTAAATCGTCAGTTCTAAGAATTTTACGGAAACACAAATATCATGCCTATGCTATCCACATTTTCATCAGTGCAGTATTCAAATAAAACTGATTTTCCAAGAAAGATAAGGTAATTAAACCCTTTCTAGGAATTTAAGAAAAAAAATTATAAATTTGAATGAAACATAACTTTCTCGAGATAGCTCAATAGAATTCGTTGAATTTCACATAGAGGTGTACTGGAAGTATATCAGCGTCAAATTATGAGAATTTTGTTATATTTTCATGTTAGTTTATAAACAAAGTAAAACTGCTTATTCAGCCAAGGCCAAGGTGGAGCCGCGAGGATGGTCAATGAATAGACTTTGTAGTGAGAACACTCTATCCTATCGTTATGAGAGTCTACTGTATTTATTAGTTAACAAGCTTACAAGTGTCACAATGTAGCATATCTATTATCATTTCCCAAAGACCAACATTACAGTTATACCAAATCAGATTTCACATCATTTCTGCAAAAATAAATGAAAATCTTATAAGGATATATGGCAACATGGAATGTTGAAATCTCTTGCTCAAACGATTTGAACTTCTTTTAATTGCATACGAGATTTTCAATACTCTCCATAATGAAATTCTAGTCTAGTCTATGTGTAGTTACAGAATAAAAAAAAAACTCCTCATGGAAAAAAGGAACTATTTATGGAACAGAAGTATCAAAAGTGAAGAAGCTCAAAGATATGAATAAGTGAATAAATTAGGTCCAAGAATTGTTCACTTCAGATATTTCTAGAAAAAAAAAAATCACTTCCTCTTCTTATAGAAAATGGAATCCGTCGATATAGTTATTAACGTAACAAGGCCGATACGCAGCAAATAACGGATGAGGTTGGATATTGTATAACTAACCGAATCCGTTATTTGCGTATCGGCCGTGTGTCGTTAAAAATTTTTCGTAATCCCGTTGAAAGATTATAATTTGATTCCGAAGAAAGAAAAAACCCCGTACCTCGCAATTCTAAAGAAAAATCCCAACGTCGTGCATGTTGTCATGGAACAGTTTGACAGTTTTATAAACAACGTCAGTTTTTTGTGTTCTCAAGTTCGCTTTAACGACCACCATGGATGAAATTGAGGAACAAAATCAAATTCCTTTAGAAATATTGGGAGAATCATGTGCAGTGCAGCGAGTGTTGATTAACTGCCGAAAATAACTCAAGAGCAATATCAAAAAGAATATTAAAATTTTGAAATGTGGCGTAAAAGCAAGAATGTAAAGGTGGTTGATGAAGATGTATTATTAGCCTATGCGAAATGAAAATCAGAGGTTTATTCTCCCAACTCGCTGTGGACCAAGATTTCAATGTTGTTATTGTAAGCAGAATGATGTTTTGAAATAAATATTTGAACAAGTGATTTCTTAACGGCCGCCAGCCGTTATGAAATTTTAACGGCCGGCGGCCGTTAACACTGACTTTTCAATTGTCATCTGAATACCGTTAAATCAAAATAACAGTATGGGATTACGAAAATTTATTATGATGAACGAAAACAAAAATAATTTTACTACGTTTATTATCACAAATTAGTTGAAGTATATATACCGACATTGTCATTTCGATCATACGACCATTATACGGCAAACTGAGTTTGAAACAGAAAAAAATTCTTGTCTCCCGCATCGAATGAAATTTAAACAATTATAATGTATAATAGTATTGTTTCTTGCAGAGTATCTAAGACCTAAAAAAAAATTTGTATATGTCAGCTCCGACAATATTTTATTAACTCAATAATTTTTTTGTATTGTGCACAAATATAAGTGTCACTACATATAAATAAATAAAATACGCTCTGAAATCAGAAGACCAATTGACGATTAGGTTGCTGTTGTATCTGTTGTATCATTATATACAACTGTTGCCAGTAGGTATAGGTACCCTAATATATGTGGTGTGAACTCCAACAATGATTATAATAACATAATATATAATATAAAATATAAAGGATATATGTAATTAATCAAACATACATACATACATACATTAAATATCAGACAGCTGTTCGTTAATTCTATTAATAATAATAAAGAATAAACCGCATCGACGTGTTTTTCAGATTCTTCTTCTTCGTTATTCATTGTCATTCAAATGAGTTTTTTTTATATCTTTCAATATTTCATTCACTTCAATTTTGTTTATTGTGCACAAATATAAATACCTATACATGCATCAACTGTTACCGGTATGCTAAAATATGCGACGGTATACTAATAATCTCGAAGTGACAGATGCTCATAGTACAGGATGGGCCAAATTGGACACTTTTAAATAAAAAGTCCTGTTTTTAAACTAGATAGATGGAAACTAATGACGGTGTCTGAGGCTCAATTTTTATGACAAGCTCAATGGTGAGAAACGCATATCGATATATGTCATTGTTTCTGAGTTACAGCATGTTTTTCGAAAATATTCATTTTCGAAAAGTTGCTATAACTTTTTTCCTGTCAAAAATTCTTTGGTTCTATGAAAACATCCTCGAAGCACTTTTTCACGTAAAATTCAATGGTTCAAGTAATTTATTTTTTCATATCATCAACAGTTATTGACGGAGAAATCATTTTTTTCAATAAAAACCCTGTATATTTATGCATATTACGAAAGAACTCAAAATTACCATTTCAAAAATGAAGCACACTTGCCGTTTTACTAGAGTCATCTCTGAAATTCAGACCTTTCAAGTTTATTCATGTAGACTTCGAAACGCACACTATGAACAAGTAGGCTTTGGACGAAGCGGCGATAAAACAGGAAGCAAGTGTTCACTAGTAGCTATCAATGGTTAGGAAAGCTGTTGACAGCAGTACTTAAAACTCATAGTTTCAGTAAAGCTGATAACAATTTCTACTATATTCACACTAATAAATAAAACTAAAACAATAATAATAATAAAGAACAAAATATTTCTTTAGAAGAAGTGTTCAAAATGTCGAAAGTTTGAAAATAAGATCTTTCAACCTTCCCTAGAGGTAAAAGTCCATAGGCGTTAGGTCCGGTGACCTGGCCGGCCAACGGTTGGGTCCTTGGTTGGCTATCCAATTATTGCCAAAATTTGCAGCCAAAAAATTGCAGACAATTGCAATTGTCTTGTGAGGCAAAGGCCGGTCATGCTGAAGATATATTTTCCTGAGCTCCATTAGCGGAACTTCGTCAACAAGGGGTTCAATATGTTGCCTCGATATTTCTCAATACCTCTGAGAAGCTAGAGTGCCATTATAAATGACGGGGCTGATAATTCTACCCCTAAAAACACCTGCCCATACACTGAATCCAAATCTTCCTTGACTTCTCTGCTTCACAATAGAAGGAGGTTTTTGTTGTGACCAAGAATGAGATTTATAGCGGTTGAAAATACCGGCACTGCTGACATAAGCTTCATCTGGCCAAATACAATTTGATGAAAAATCAAGCACTTGGTTACAATTTTCCAGGAACCAGTGGCAAAAATCCATGCGGCGTTCAAAATCTCCTGGTCTGAGTTCAAGAACTCTTCTGGGCCTGTATGGCTTGAATTTATACTTTTTCAAAATTCGCCTAAAGTGAGTTCTTGGTAGGTTGTAATTTTTAAATTTCGCATTGACATTTTCGCATTATTAGCAACAGCGTAAAACGACTATTTCTTTCAATTCCCTATCCCTAGTTGATGCATATGATTTTGGCCTTATCTTTTCAAATTGACCACCATCAATTAGGTTGTGTTGCAATCTTGCGAAAATGCCTCTAAAAGATTGCCTTCTATCTGGATACCTCACGCAATACAAATTGTTTGCTGCATCTACATTTTCCCTGGTTAGTATAAAACAGACTATCATATCCCATTTTTTATAATTATCATACTTCTTTGCAAATGTGTTTGAAAAATGAATAAAAAACACAAATTGAAGAGCGCCTCTACTACTTATATCAAAATTTGACAGCTACTAGTGAACACTTGCTTCCTGTTTTATTGCCGCTTCGTCCAAAGTCTACTTTGTTCATAGTGTGCGTTTCAAAGTCTCCATGAATAAACTTGAAAGTTCTGAATTTCAGAGATGACTCTAGTAAAACGGCAAGTGTGCTACGTTTTTGAAATGGTAATTTTAAGTTCTATCGTAATATGCATAAATATACAGGGTGTCTCATTTGAAAAAATGATTTTTCCGTCAATAACTGTTGATGTATGATATGAAAAAATAAATGACTTGAACCATTGAATTCTACGTAAAAAAGTGCTTCGAAAATGTTCTCATAGAACCAAAGAATTTTTGACAGGAAAAAAGTAACAGCAATTTTTCGAAAATGATCATTTTCGAAAAACATGCTGTAACTCAGAAACGATGACATATATCGATATGCGGTTTTCACCATTGAGTTTGTCATAAAAATTGAGCCTCAGACACCGCCATCAGTTTTCATCTATCTAGTTCAAAAATAGGTCTTTCCCTTTAAAAGTGTCCAATTTGGCCCACCCTGTACCTACGTTGCGCAGAGAAACGTAACATTTCACTCTTTAGTTAACGCTCGATTCTACTACTCATAAAAAATCGTAAGATTTTTTTAGTCACTCCATCAATTTTTTAAAATAATTGTTTCTCTTTTATATGCTCGCGCCTTCTAGGGGGTGTACCCCACAGGTTGAGAATCGCTGTCTCATACTGGTGTTACCTGTCTTGGTCGGGTTATCAGAGATAATGGCGTTCGAAGAATATACATTGGGAGCAAGTTATTAAAATGGGATTTTCAACTTAATAATTCAAAAGTTGTTGGAATACAGTGTGGTTTGAATATATTAAATAAAGGGGAATAAGTCAGGACATTATTGTTTGTAAAATGATTTAGTTTGAAAATTTTGAATCACTCTGAATAATTTCAATTTGGCTCTTTTCGTAAATTTTGAGACTATTTGAAAATTATTTATTTGTAGAAACGAGTAGTGCTATTCAACTTTCGTGATGGTTTGAGAATGATGAATCTATTTTATTCAAAATAAAAAAGATTATTGATGTTCTTTGAATCTAGTTTCAAATGATCGACCAGTCTGGCCGATATAAACTTCTTTACTTCGGGAGTCTATATGTTGCAAAAAATCTCTATAGTTTTACATACTAGACCCTACCAATATTATATCTACAGAAAACTCTTGAAAATGTCTTGCGTTGATGAAATAAAAAATGTATCACCTGTAATATCAGATATATAGCAAAAGATGCACTGAAACTTAAACAGTCGACTGCAAAATAGTTGGTTGAGATATGATGTATGGCAATATGCCTCTTTATTCAACGTATATCATCAGTTATAGAATATTTGTTTCTATCAAATTATCGTATATATTCAATAAGTACTTCGGAATATTTCTGTTAAATGCAAGCTAAAACAATCGACTGAAAAATAGATGTTTGAGATATTATGTATGGCGATATGCCTCATTATTCAACATGAAGCTTGGAAAAAGCTCAAGTTGATAACTTTGATAGAAAAGAACCTGCAGTTCTTTGAGTCACCTGTATGTATATACCCAATAGAAGATTTCTTTTTTTTTATCAAGAGATAATCTTAACACCAGTAGAAAACGAGAGTACTGTCTATTCTCTTGATTCGCATATACCATTCATTGAACCATAAATTTTGTTGAATCTTATGTTGCTATCTCTTTTCCGAAGTGATTCGGTAGTTATCAGTTATTGTCTATTTGTTTCCATGAAACTATTTTATTTAAGATTCAATAAGATTTTCGAAATATTTCTGTTATATAGAAAACATATAAAACTAGTGGAATTATTTTCCGGAATCAAGGAATCTATTCAACATAATTATAAAGTAATCAATATTGAGTCGCCATATCCCCTTGTTACATCATGTGCCAAATATGGCACAAACCAATGTCTTACACCTCTCTAATACATACGTCAGAGAAATATAATTTTATATTCATGAATTACCATTTCAGGCACATACAAACATATTTCCAAAGAGGCAGCTCCTTCTCTGTAATTATTTCGCAGGAAGATACGTTTTTCAAAATGGTGACGATGAACCAGCTGCTTGTCACTATTATTGTAGATTGAGTAATAGTTTTGAGTTCATCCACGTAACTTTCTACCCAATAAAACTTGTTTTTGTAAAAAATTATACTTCTAGTAACTGCCTCATAGTGGCAAGTACTCGTATTTCTGAGTAATTGACATTTTTCATCTAAAAATCACTTTATTCAAGTATATCTGACTTGACCATATTTTGCCATATATGGAACATTATGCAGTTCAAAAGTTCATCTGACTTGACCATATCTGCCGATTATGAATTTAGAAGATGCGAAAGAAATCTTTTTCTGATATATTATGCATCTAGGGTTGCCAACTTTCGACAGGACCAACCCGGGAGAATTTTATAAGTCCACTAAGGGGGGGGGGAGATATGTAAGAAATTGTCAATCAATTTTAAATTTATTTTCACTTTGCTTTCGAGCAGTATCTAATATTTGACGGTTTTTCACCATAAAATCATAATCTTTCGATCGAAGTTCTGTTACAGCGACGTATAATTATAGAAAAACCGGAGAAATTATTGTAACCTGGGAGGTCGGGAGGATAATTATTATTACCGGAGTCTCCCAGGCAATCCGGGAGGGTTGGCAACCCTATATGGCTCCCAAGTTATTTTATGCATAAAAAATGTAGTTATTCATATTTTAATCCAAATGAAAGTGACAAAATATCAGATGAAGATGAAATATTGGCTGTATAAAATATTTTCAGTTCATTTTGCATGCTGTCCCTTATTTGGCACAAACCAGTTTTTCTTTTTTTTTTGACAAAGAATATTGTGTTTTATTTTTTTTAATATTTTTCTGATGAAATATATGTCTTTTTCGCACTGTACCTTTTTTTATCAATTTTAAAAAAATCATGCATTAAGGGGATATTTTACTCACCAATACTTTGAACTTCAGTATTGCATTACTAGATCTTTCAACAAACTGTTTCCAGTTTGATGAAACCCAAGTGAGCTCTTTCATTCCAGGTTCCAGAATCTTCATCAATTTCACCAAATGAGGTAAGAATAGAGGTCGAACTTCTTGTTTTATACTTTTTACATTTTTTTCCAAATCATCAATAAGGAACTGAAAAATGAAATTTTAAAATAACAATTCTATTTTGCATTCAACGAAGACTACTTCACTTGTAAAGAGTCTTGAATACTGCTAAAATGATCCTTCTTAGAGTAGAGAGTCAGAGCCACAATAGGAAGTGGCAAACCCATCTTTATCATGAGATCCGATTCGGATATCAAAAGTGGTATTGAATTATGAATATTCACTTTCAGTTTCTGCTGGTTGGGGCACACAGCAATGAGATTCCTCGTCAAACAGT
>JARQZK010004351.1:360000-380000 GCA_030704885.1 Cynegetis impunctata
TATATTTATATATACACATATATACATATCAAAACTTTTTCATAAAAAAGTTTTGAAAAAAATATTCAAATTAGAAAATTGGTCTTTTACAGGTATTAATAGAAAACTTATGAGAGTTTGAGGGCGGTATTTTAAGAAACTTGAGAAAAAAATACTGTGAGTCTCAGGACCCAGGGTCCAAAGAGAAAATGTAGCATATGACCCCAACAATACCCCCAAAAATTTTGGAGCTTCATGTGCCGAAAATCCTGTATATATACATATATATATATATATATATATATATATATATATATATATATATATATATATATATATATATATATATATATATATATATCTATATATATATATATAAATTATATATATATATATATATATATATAAATATATATATATATATATATATATATATATATATATATATATATATATATATTATTCTTTGGAATACGTTGGAATGTGGTCTTATCAGTGTATTTAAACGATAATTCCAACCTTCTGAAGCGTTGTTACTGTGATGTCTATGCTAAACTTGCAGTTTCGCATTATCTGGATATTGTGTCTATTTTCTTACCATTGCTGAACAAAATAATTTTAGAACTTAACCTTTTATTCGGTAATTGAAGACCATTTTGTCGATAAACTTGCATTGATAGCAATCTTCACACAAACTACCAGGTTTTCAATATAAAATTTCCACATTGATTCTCAATAAGCACAAGTAAACCAACTTATCAAGCCAACCTGGCAATTTCAATTCAACCTGGCACGAATACGACTCCTCTGTTACTAGGTTAGCTGATCAGGAGCTTAGTCAGGAGCTTTTTCTAGCTAGAACTCTATTAACATCGAAGCAGCAAAAGATGCTTCATAAGGGCAGATAAATTCATTATTGGAATATTACTCTCATACTTGTAGCTTTACATCAAAGCACATCTTGCATCTGTTCGAATAAATTTAGAATTTAAAACTGAGACCCATCATTGACCGCTCACCTTCAATATCGGAGGAAAATTGCAAAATTTTATCTTTATATATATCATGACGGTGTGTTCTATATATTCCACTAAGAGCACAATTAAGTCGTCACACAAGGTTGATATGCTGATGATACACATCATCTTAATGTGCACATCTCAACAGTCTGAACATCAGTCTATGAAAAGGGCATTTTTGAACCAAACCGCAAAATTATGGAATGTTGGATGGAATTGGCATATACTTGGTGAAAGTTCATATTCATAAATTTATAAAGAAATAAAAGAATTTAACTTTTCACAGGTTGAAATAAAAATCTATTGAGTAAACGCGTTCCGTCATAACATTGACTTCATCTCAGTATGAGATGAAGTCAATGTTATGACGAAACGCGTTTACTCAATAGATTTTTATTTCAACCTGTGAAAAATTAGTTTTTTTATTTCTTTATAAAGTTAATATAATGAATTACTATCAAAACAAGTTTCGGTTTGCTATAATTTGCAGCAGTTCAAATTTACCATAAACCACTATTTGTTTTTTTTCTCAAAAAATTCTTTTTTAATGAATATAATATTCATTCAAATACTCACATGTTGATTCATCCAAACTTCAACCATCTCTTTTTCATAAGACTTCAGGGTTTGCTCCACTAAATTATGCTTTCTAGATAATTCTTGTGTCGCTGGCATATTCTTGAGGACATGATGACTTGTAACACATGTGAGGAGTTCGAACAAGTGACTTACTAAAGAACGGGACCACTTGATCCGTCCTATTGCATACATAAATGAAAATAGAATAAGGAAATGACAAATTTGAGAAGATTACCGTACCCGCTATTGGAGGAAACATCCATGGTATAGGTGGATCATCTTTTTCTTTTTTATACATTTTCATAATTCGATCTACTTCATTTTCACAATATTTTAAAATTCTGTCGTATTTCTCATCCATTTTAGTCAATGGAATCTTTTCACTCACCTATAATTGAGAAATTAGTTTTCAACAACGTATTTTCTAGATGATCATACAATTATAATACATAATAATGGAATTAATCAAGAGCAGAGAAACTTCTAAAACTAGAATTCAAGGTTGTATTTATAATGAGAGAGTGTTATGCCACTTTTAATTCAATTCAATTTCTACAGGTCTTCGATGTGAATGACATTAAAAAAAATCAAAGAATTTCAGAACTCTTCGTGGATGTTTTCGGTATGTATATAATTTAATGTTATTTACTACCTAGTGAATGGAATAATTTTTACTGAGTTTTTGATATTTGGTTACGAGACTATTCGATACGTGAATGGTATTCCATAGTGTTGGTTTTGGGAGAGATGTGTTCGAAATGATTTTTATCTACGGTTATTATTTGTATAATACTTTGTCCTGATTGATTTCATGTAGTAGAAATTTTAGTTTGTAATTATAACCGGGAATTTTTATATCTATTTTATCGTTTATGTTCTAGTATACATTAGTTCAATTTGTTCATTTTCTTGAATTAATCTATGTCATTGTTATTTTTAGTTTGATGGTAACTCACGTTTTATGTTCAGTTGAGTACTTTTGTACTCTATAATTATTTGGTTTCTAGTTTTTAGGAGATTCAAGTATACTTAACCCCTTCACATCCAGCACTCCACATGTGGATATTTGAAATATGCTCGCTGGGTACCATAATATCCACATATGGATATCAGTATCTTGGGCTTCTATTATCGAGCAGGGAACTGCTAGGTAGGGTGTAATGAGATTATCCGACTGGTATGGCATACAACCATCCCCACCAAAAATTTCTCATAACCTAAAATAATTTCACAGGAATATTTTAGCTGTTAGTACCTAGTTAACCCAGCTGATATACGGTCGTGTACGTCTCTAAATTAAGTTTTGGCGGGAAAGTATGTTTTATGGTATTTTTGAGTGTATTGTCGACTTACGCTGTTGTATTGTAAAATCCTAAATATGATGGATGATTAGGATTTTCTACAGATAGTAGTGATGATCCGGAGTACGTATTGAGTGATAATTCAATAATGAGTGACACAGATGAAACGTATTCAGAATCCGATGATGACGAAGATCATGAGAACATGACCATGGACGATTGGGAAGTTTTGAGTGATCCTTTTTCCGATTAAGATCCTACACCGTTACTACATTTTTCTTCTGAAAATGATATTCACCCTGCCATTGATTTTGAAGAATGCAAAGACCCAGTCAATTGTTTTGAATGTTTTGTAAGCCCAAATGTTGTAGCCAAATTATGTGAATGGACAAACAGAAGAGCTGAAATGTACTTTCAGCAAAGTACGAATTCATTTACAGTTTATGGCGTTCAGTGGAAGATTCTCAAAAAAGAGGAGATGTAATTGTTCCTCGCACTTCCTTTTCTTACTGGATTAGTAAAGTGCCCTCGCATTACAGATTACTGGAGTAGTAACATTTTGTGCGCTGGGCCAAAAGTTTTCGATAAGTCTATTATAAGTCGAAACAGATACCTTTCTATACTTAAGTTCAATCGGTTTCCTCCACCCGAAGCAGCAAGAAAAAATGCTCCAATGACCAGACTTGGAGTTAACATGGCTATGCTCAAAAAGAACTGCATGACGTTAGTTGACCCAGGACCAGTGTTTGCTATTGATGAACATTTAATGATTTACAAAGGCAGATTGCAATTTCGCCAATTTATTGAAACAAAAAGAAGTAGATTTGGCATAAAATTTTTTGCAATGTGCCCAGGCGCTCCAAATTTGCTAGGATATACTTGGAACTTCTGTTTGTACATCAATTTTGATGAATCTCATATTCAAGGCACAGAAAACCTTTCGATCATCGAAAGAATTGTCGTGCATTTAGCCCAAACTGTACGGAATAGTGGCAGAAAAATATTTTTGGACAATTAGTATACTTCCATGCGGCTTTTGCAATTTCTACTGACTCAAGGAACCTATTTGACTGGAACTATAAGAAGCAATCGTGGAGTTCCTGCTCAGTTAACTAGATTTCCATTAGAAAGGTACCAATCATGTTTTGTGCGAAAAGATATGCAACTGCTTGTTAGATATAAAGACCAGAAGGATGTATACTTTTTGACAAGTAAGCATACTGCAGGGTTTTGCAAAAAATCTCGTTACATGGCAAGTTAGTTCAGTTTAAAAACCCTGATTTTGAATTTTATAATCAGGGTATGGGTTCTGTTGACGCCGTTGATCAACATTTGGAAACATACAATTCTTTACGAAAGAGCTACACTTGGTTTACGAAAGTGAGCTTTCAACTAATGTTGCAGATGCTTCTAACCTCAAAGGTTTTATATTGTAATGCAAAAAACGATTTTCAAATTTCAATGTATGATTACATGAAATTGTGTTGTAATGGTATTTTGCATAAATATAGTGCAGGTTATCGCAACATGACGGATTCTTCTTCAAGGGATAATCGTCCATCGACTTCAAAAGGAAAAAAACATGTTATGGTTAATTGGCCAAAGGAGAATGGAAAAAAGCTGGCATTGCGGAAAATTTGTGTTATTTGCCGAAGACATAAGCAAAGAAAACTCACAAGAAATATTTGTATCGAGTGTCCAGATAAGCCAGGGCTATGTTGTGTGAAACACTTCCAAGAATAGCACAAATAAATATTATCATTAATACAGTTTATCAATGTTACAAATATTTTTTTATGTGAATAAAGTACTTACTTTCAAAAGATATATCGTTAAATTAATTTTACATGTATATCCACATGTGAATATTACGGTATAGCACTATTACCCAAATGCAGATATGTATATGGCACTATTATCCAAATGGTGGATATACTGGTATAAGCCTAAAATCTAAATGCATGCCGCCATTTTGTTTTTGAGTTTTATAAAATAATTCAACTCTGGTTGAAAATTTGAGCCATTATGTAATCATAATTCTCAATTTTTTAATTTTTTTGTCTGGTATGTCAGAGTGTCTTTTTAAAATGCATCTGGATGTGGAGGGGAATTAGAAATTTTGAACAACATGACTCGTTGCCACGAAGCACGAAAGCAATTGGTAGCAGACTTGTTCAAGGAAGTTTCGCATTTTATATCCGACTTTACAGATATTCAATTCTGAATCACACTTATTAGTTTCGAAATATAATATATTGTGAAATTCTATCTATCTATCTATCTCTCTATCTATATATATATATATATATATATATATATATATATATATATATTTATATTTATATATATATTTATATTTATATATAATATATATATATATATATATATATATATATATATATATATATATATATATATATATATATATATATATATATAATATATATATATATATATATATATATATATATATATATATATATATATATATATATATATAATATATATATATATATATATATATATAATATATCTCTATATATATATATATAGTATATATATATATATATATATAATATATATATATAATATAATATATCTATATATATATATATATATATATATATATATATATATATATATATATATATAATATTTTAAACAACTTTCTTCAAAGGTTTTAGGTTCTCGGCAAAGGAAGGGGGCAGTTATTAAAAACGACTCATCGTCAATAAAATTCTATATTTCGGACCCAAAAATGCGGTCCTTCCTCAGGAAAAACTGAAAAACCAATTCAAACTTTACAATCAAAGAAAAACACTTGGAAAAAATAACTTACATCTGACAAAGTCGATAAATTAACAAAAACGACATTTGTAAAATTGGTTATCTACCAACAACGAAGGTTGCAATGCATTTTTCAACAAAAATATGTGTGTGGGTATGCAAGAGCATGGATGAGACAGTCAACAATGAGTGAGTGATCATAAGTTAAGTACACAGAACATCAGCAACCGGTGTAACAATACAAACGTCAAAAACTTAAAATGAAAATGTCATCGGTCTCCACAATTCGAACCATCAATCAATCTATCCAATGACAAAAGGTAACTATAGATGTGGCTTAAATTATCAATATCTGTTTTTTTATTTATATTATTGTCAACATTGTTGATATAACACATCTCAAGGAAAGTTCTCTTAATATAGTTAGAATTTACAGATAGGATACCCGTCTCGTCAAAATTAAATCGATGATCCAAAGAAGATGCATGATGGGCCAATGCACATCTTTTCGGTTGCAATCTGATGTCACTCTTATGAATAGCCAGTCTCCTCTTCAAGCATTGTGTCGTCTGACCGATGTAAACTGAGTGACAGTCATTGCATGCAACCAAATAAATACAATCTGATAAACAAGAAACTGGAATCCTATCCTTCAATTTGCTGAAAAGCCTACGTACCGAAAAAGGGTTGTATTTAGCTATCTTAACGCCAGGAACATCATGGAAAATGTGAACCAGACCCTGAGTAAGTCCCTGAACAAGGGGTAGTGAAACATACCTGATTGACTCTGTATCACCATTCAATGCTGTGTTGTTGACAGACAAGTTGAGAGATCTCATAGGTATCAATGGGTATTCAAGATCATTTCTTGCTAATTGTTTCCATGATGGTGCACCTATGAGATCTCTCAACTCGTCTTTCAACAACACAGCATTGAATGGTGATACAGAGTCAATCAGGTATGTTTCACTACCCCTTGTTCAGGGACTTACTCAGGGTCTGGTCCACATTTTCCATGATGTTCCTCGCGTTAAGATAGCTAAATACAACCCTTTTTCGGTACGTAGGTTTTTCAGCAAATTGAAGGATAGGATTCCAGTTTCTTGTTTATCAGATTGTATTTATTTGGTTGCATGCAATGACTGTCACTCAGTTTACATCGGTCAGACGACACAATGCTTGAAGAGGAGACTGGCTATTCATAAGAGTGACATCAGATTGCAACCGAAAAGATGTGCATTGGCCCATCATGCATCTTCTTTGGATCATCGATTTAATTTTGACGAGACGGGTATCCTATCTGTAAATTCTAACTATATTAAGAGAACTTTCCTTGAGATGTGTTATATCAACAATGTTGACAATAATATAAATAAAAAAACAGATATTGATAATTTAAGCCACATCTATAGTTACCTTTTGTCATTGGATAGATTGATTGATGGTTCGAATTGTGGAGACCGATGACATTTTCATTTTAAGTTTTTGACGTTTGTATTGTTACACCGGTTGCTGATGTTCTGTGTACTTAACCTATGATCACTCACTCATTGTTGACTGTCTCATCCATGCTCTTGCATACCCACACACATATTTTTGTTAAAAAATGCATTGCAACCTTCGTTGTTGGTAGATAACCAATTTTACAAATGTCGTTTTTGTTAATTTATTGACTTTGTCAGATGTAAGTTATTTTTTCCAAGTGTTTTTCTTTGATTGTAAAGTTTGAATTGATTTTTCAGTAATTCCTGAGGAAGGACCGCATTTTTGGGTCCGAAATATAGAATTTTATTGACGATGAGTCGTTTTTAATAACTGCCCCCTTTCTTTGCCGAGAACCTAAAACCTTTGAAGAAAGTTGTTTAAAATATTATTAAATTACGGCAATACTCCTTATTACTTAACATCACATATATATATATATATATATATATATATATATATATATATATATATATATATATATATATATATATATATATATATATATATATATATATACATATATATATATATATATATATATATATATATATATATATATATATATATATATATATATATATATATATATATATATAAATATATATATATATATATATATATATATATATATATATTGTTATTTCTAGTTTAATAGTAACTCATGTTTTATGTTCAGTTGAGTACTTTTGTACTCAAAAATTTGACTTACACTGCTAGCAGTAAGAAATAGCTCATTCTCGTCTTATAGAGTTTTTCTAGATTGACCATATCAATTGCAATAATGAATAAAAAATAGAAACGTGAAATGCAGTAGCGTGTGGAAAACATAATGAATATTTCAAAAATTATACTTTTTATTCATCTGTATAACCAGTTATAGTATCTCATATAAAACGTGAATTATTAGCATAAGTGTAGGTAATCTCTTTTTTCATTTATTTAGAGAAAACTGATTCATTAATTTTTTGCAGTATATACATTTGATCACGTTCTTCCTGTTAAATTATCTGTCCAGAAATCATTGTACTGATTTCATTAAATCAGATCTTACTTTTTCAAACCTCGTAAGAAACTTAATTCCTTGAGGTGTCTCCCAAACATTGTCAAAATTTCTCTCTATCATTTCACTGAGGTGTTCTTTCAACTCGTCAGTTTTTGCCAAAAATGTCTTGAAATCGTTATCGAACTCTGAGTTTCTCTGGTCCAGGTAATCGTATTTTTTTTTCACAATAATTGACTTCAACTCCATGAACTTTTGTATCACCTCTTCTAAAGCTGAAAGATGAAAAAAGTATTATTATATATATATATATATATATATATATATATATATATATATATATATATATATATATATATATATATATATATATATATATATATATATATATATATATATATATATATATATATATATATATATATAAATATATATATATATATATATATATATAAATATATATATATATATATATATATATATATATATATATATATATATATATATATATATATATAGCTGACCCGGCAAACGTTGTTCTGCCATATAAATTATTTTTATCTATCCATCTATCTGCCGATGTATATCTACCTATCTATCTATCTATCATTTTATCTATCTATCTATCTGCATACCTATCTGTCAATTTGTCTGACCGGGCAAACGATCTACCATATAAATTATTTTTATCCATCTATCTTTCTATCTATTCATCTATCTGCCGATGTATATCTACCTATCTATCTATCTATCTATCTATCTATCTAGTTATCTATATTTATATCTATCTATCTATCTATCCAACTATCTGTCTATCAATCTATCTGACCCGGCAAACGTAGATTTAAATGATTAAAATGGCTATTGAAAAACATGGGTTTTTGATAGAAGGGTGAAAATTTAGAGTTGTATCTTGAAAAAATTAAAATTAAAAATTTTGTTCAAAAAATCCATAAAAATGTTAATCATTAGGAATATTAAAAATATATTACGACCTATTCTCAAACCGACTATTGTTATTTTAGATTGCCATCTTGCTGCTCTATTGCGGATCTGTGGATAAAATGAAAAAATTAAAATCGCCATGCAAAAATAGGGGTTGATCGTAAAAGGGTAAACAATTGAGAATAATATGGATTTTTCTATTTTAACTCATGACACAATAAAAATGACAATCTTGCTAAAAGAATGAAGCTTATAATTAACAAATAAAAGATAGGGGTTAATCGCAGAGATTAAAATTTAGGGTTGTATTTATTTTTGTATGTTACATCATAAAAAAATAGAACAAAAAGTTTTGTTTGAAAAATAAAAATAAAAAACTGAGGGGTGGACCTCCCTTAATATTCAGAGAGATGAAAAATAGATTTTGTCTAATTCTCAGACCTAACCGATATGCAAACAAAATTTCATGAGAATCGGTCGTGTCATTTCGAAGGAGTTGATCGTAGAGAGATGAAAATTTAAAGTTGTATGTATTTTTGAATTTTGTCCAAAAATTTTTTAAAACTTTTTAAGGGTGAACAGCCCTCATTACTTAGGGGTATAAAAATAGCTAGTAGCTGATTCTCAGACCTACTAAATATGCATGTAAAATTTGGTGAAAATCAGTGAAACCGTTTCGGAGGAGTACGGTAACTAACTTTGTGACATGAGAATTGTTTATATAAGATTATATATAAATATATATATATATATATATATATATATATATATATATATATATATATATATATATTTATATATATATATATATATATATATATATATATATATATATATATATATATATATATATATATATATATATATATATATATATATATATATATATATATATATATATATATATATATATATATACACATATATATATATTATAAAATACTCAATTTATTTTGAATTCCGAATATAGTTATATCTTTTTGATAAAAAATTTCAATAAATTATTGCTAATAGACGATTCTACGTTAATAAGAATAGTTCAAATTAACAAGCAGATGCTTAATCTATTGGTTTTTCAAATTAAACATCTCAAACATTTCTGACTCAATGTTCAATGGTTTTATTCAAAGAAACAACAGATAACGATAAATATATTATCAGCAACAAATATATTTTTTCTACGAATGTCAATAAAAACCATCATTCTATGTTCAAAAGTAATTGCGGAACATAGTGCATTGTTTTATACCCATTTTCATTGTGCTTCTATCACCAAGGTGAGTGAACTACAAACTTCACATTGTGCACGGGTATTTTTGCAAAGGTGGCGTTAACCGGCGCAGCGTGTTTTTTTGTGGAACGTCAGATTGACATTTTTTAAAATCTTAAAAGGAAAAATATAACTTATCCCATTTTATGTAACAGTAACATTCGTAGAAAAAGTATAGTGTAAAACTCGCATGGAATGACCATTTCCTACTCGTATGATTTGCAGCACTCACCTGCGGCTCGTGCTGCAAACCTCATAGTCGTAGGAAATGCATGTCATTCCATGCTCGTTGTACAATATACTATTTCTTTATTTTGAAGTATTATTTGAATCATAAAAATTCAATTATTTTAATCATCAAGTTGATGTAAAGTTTTGCTTATTTTAAGTAGGATATTTTTTTCTATGTTCAGTAACTACTTGCAATAAATAATGAAACTGTTTTTAATTGCTCATTGAGAATTGATTGTACAGGGTGTCCCATTTTCGATGACCTCACGGGGTAACTCGCTTGTTTTTGAAGATAGAGATTTGCGGTTTTCGCGAACGTTGGCTACTTTTTTGTGAATCTCACGATACTGCTAACAAAATTTTCATAGCTTGCTTCGTTTTTGAGATACAGCGCGAAGTTGAAAATATTGCATTTTGGCCCCCTCCTGTATCACAGCTGTCTTTTAACTCATAGAAAAAGTAAAAACTGTATTTTATACACTGTTTCACGTTAAATCCAGTGGCGTAGTAAGATTTTTGAAATGAGCTGTCATTGTTTAAATATAACCCAATGTTAATATTTTTCAAATATAACACTCTGTATATTTTTCCATATTCAAAACACAAATACTTTGCGCTCTTCAAAAATATAAAGTTATATAATATTCTGAGTATTAGCCTGTATTTAGATAATTTTCTTTTTGTTATGGCAAGTCGAGACAAATATCACTTTGATAGATCGTTCGGGGCAATAAACAAAAATATCACTTCCAATTGTATAGCGTAAAACGAAAAGTTTTCATTGAAAAAATATTGTTCAATATACGTTATTGAACAATTTCACAAAACAATGAATTTAAAGTCTAATGAAACACTAGGTATTTATCGACTATAAACGCTCTGGACCTAACTAGTAGGTCGCTTTGAAAAAAAGGAAGTGCAAAATTTTTATAGTTCCTGTCAAAGTGTACAAATTTTTCTTTCAATGGCGAATGATAATCCAGTATATAAAACTACGAAAAATTAGATATGATTGGGATATATTACCAAGTTCAATATAGAAAAGGTTTATCCTAATGAAATATTCAAAAACCAGTGGATTGATAATAATGGTCCCATCGACTGGCTAACAAGGTCCCTTGACTCATCTATATTAGATTTATTCATATGGGGCTATATAAAAAATAAAATAAACCACACGCGGCACGGAAATCGAGATGCTCTAATGAATGCCACGAGAGAAGCTTTCGAATACTTAGGTATAAGACTTTTGTTTCAACTGTGATCGAAAAGCGCTATGCTCAGAAGATGACGTGTTTTCAAGAGAATGAGCAGTAATTTGAACAATATTTACAAAACATTTTCAACAGAAAGTATTTTGTTTTGTAGCAGTGTTTCATATAAGTTTCTATTTTTGTCATAATAATTATTAAGTGCATCTCTGTTGAGTAACTTATATTGAATAATATTTTTTGTTTATTGCGCCGAACGATCTATTAAAGTGATATTTGTCTTGACTTGCCATGAAAAAAAAAATCTCTGAATACAAGGCTTATACTTAAAATATTATAAGAGTATTATATATTTTTGCAAAGCGCAAAGCATTTGTGTTTTGAATATGGAAAAATATACAGAGTGTTCCATTTAAAAAATTATAACATTAGGTTATATCTGAAAAATGACAGCCCATTTCTGAATACTCCACTGAATTCTACGTAAAACAGTGTATAAAAGACAGTTTTTTTTTCCTATAAGCTAAAAGACAGCTGTGATACAGGAGGGGGCCAAAATGCAATATATTCAAATTCGCCCTGTATCTCAAAAACGAAGCAAGATATGAAAATTTTGTTTGCGTTATCGTGAGATTCACAAGAAAGTAGCCAACGTTCGCGAAAATCTCTATCTTTGAAAATTAGCGAGTTACCCCGTGAGGACATCGAAAATGGGACAGCCTATACTGATACTGTACAATCAATGCAACAACGCGTTCAGAATATTATTCATAACTTTAAGATATATGATAATATATATATATATATATATATATATATATATATATATATATATATATATATTTATATATATATATATATATATATATATATATATATATCTATATATATATATATATATATATATATATATATATATATATATATATATATATATATATAAATATATATATATATATAAAATATATATATATATATATATATATATATATATATATATATATATATATATATATATATATATAGTATAATATATATATATGTTCTATAATGTTCCTCAAGAATATTACCTTAACCCATTTATCTTCCGGAAGATTCAGTTATAGTATGACCAATTAAATATACTCTTTTCGACATTGCAGTTATAAATTGAGAAATAAGCTATAACTAGAATAATTTACAAACTCGAAAGAATTACAAGTGAAAATATTCTCTTAGCTGAGTGGAAAGTACATTACAGAATTATAGGATACAATATCGGTTTATCAGAAAACAATAGATTGAATTTGATACGGAGCGCCCAGGCTTACCAACTGACAACGTGTCTACTACTTAAGTCAAGTGAATGTAGTAGTGGTATTTTTTTCACTTCATCTTTCATTTTTGAGCAGCTAACTATATATTTTTATTACTCAATTTTTATCAAAAAGTTTTATGTTTAACTAATACTACTTTTAAGATTTCGTGTTTCAAAAAATACTTTATACTGAAAGAATATATTTATTATATGTTATTTCATAGTGACGGTGTACACATCGCTCTTAAACTTAGTGAAAAATTCATTAGTCCGAAGCAAGTGGAAATAAGAAGTTTCGTACGAATTGGTTGCCGCGAAACAATACAGTTGAAAGTAACTTTGATTCACCATTTCAGAAATTCTTATTTGATTGTTGAATTCTCAGGTTTAATTAGTGTGTAAACAAACAACTTCTTTTACACTGATAACTACTACGTACGCAAACATTCGTTTCGCTTGGAGCTACCTAGGCAACCAGTAATACACTATGGTGTATGCCGCATGTATGTAAACATCGCCACCCAAAATTTTTTAATAGGACTAAACAAGGGAACCCAAGCGTCTTTGAGTACAAAGACTTGAAAAATGGCATCTCGAACAGTCCCATCCAACACCACTATGCCCAATCAATCATATCAAGAAACAACAGCTCAGAAAAATCCTTATCTATCTGCAGCCAAATCCCGAAAGTAATTTTTCCCAAACGTGAACAAGCCATAATACTAAACGCTTAAGACTTAACTTAGGTTGCACGATTACGTTCGAACGATCAGTGAGGTCGTCCAACCCAGTAATATCTGCTTCGTTTCTAAAATATCCAACAATAGAATCTGTATATACCTAGCTAACGTAAACATCGTTGATGAACTTATTCATACCCATCCAACAGTTACCATAAATAACATTAATCTAGGCATACGAAGACTTGTTTCACCAACCGAGAGACTTATCATATCGACCATATCACCGAGTATACCACACGAACTTATCACAGACTTCATTAAAAATCTAGGATATCAACTTGCATCACCTCTTTCTGAAAGCTGGATCACCTGGTGAGGAGTTTTCCATATTCTGAGCTTCCGCAGACAAGTGTACATCTTTCCTCCAAATGATAACTTTGAACTATAAACTTATATTCTAATACAATATAATAGAAATCAGAACAGGATTTTTCTCTCTACTGACAGAATAGAGTGTTTCTGATGTCGTCAAACAGGTCATGTCGCCTCAAATTGCCTCAACCCTCAAACGACATCACAAACTAACATCCAACCCCAAACTCCTGCAAGAGAAGAAGGATGTCATGCTAATCCTCTGTAGCACCCCTAACACCTGACCTTAAAAGAGGTCTGTCCCAAATTCTCTCAACTTGAACTTGACATTGAGACACTTCTAATAGAAAACCCAATGCCCCCACCAAAGACACCAGTTGATCGCACCCCAGGTGTTGAACGAGCAAAGAAAAATCGTAAAATAGCCCCTCCTGTAGAAAATTCCCTGAGTGAAACAACGAAAAATTCAATTTCAGAAATCTACCGACAAGATCTGAAATCCTTTCATCTTCCCTACGATAGCCTAATTGCGTTTTTAGAAAACACCTTTGGCAACGAAAACCCTATACTGAAGCTACTAAGTTCACAACAAATATTAAATCAATTTGTAATACGTTGAATAAATTCTATATCTATCTATATATCTAATACTTCCCGATCTACAAAACATATACCTACATCTAGATAGAGCAATCAAAAACAGAATAACAAGAATATCCAAAATAATCAAGGGAAAACTGAAGGACCGACATGTAAATACTGATACTTTAAGTAACTTACACATGATAAGTGAAGACGAAAATACCTCGGACAGCTGGTCTCAAACTTCTCAAATATCTTCAAACTAAAACAATGGAAGCGGAAACAGCATCCTGTTCCGTTACGAGATTCGCGAGCTCGATGTCCATTTGAAATGCAATTGCCTTTTACTTTTATTTTCAAGATGAATACACATCTGTTGATGTCTTAATTTTATTTTTTGATGGTTGGTTCCGGTCATACACCGATCATTTGCTGTCGTTGAGAAAGAAACAAATGGTTTCGAAATATTCGACTGTGCATATAAGATCCTTCATGTAATTGCCTTTTAATTCATTTAGTCCCAAGCTCTTAAAACAATTTCTTATTCAAACAAGGACTATGACTTCTCTTCAATATATATATATATATATATATATATATATATATATATATATATATATATATATATATATATATATATATATATATATATATATATATATATATATATATAATATATAATATATAATATATATATATATATATATATATATATATATATAATATATATATATATATATATATATATATATATTTATATATATATATATATAATATATATATATATATATATATATATATATATATATATATATATATTTATATATATATATATATATATATATATATATATATATATATATATATAAATATATATATATATATACCTATATATATATATATATATATATATATATATATATATATATATATATATATATATATACAACAGGATTTTTCTAAAAAAAAACACTGACAAGAGATTATTTATATATATATAAATATATATATATATATATATATATATATATATATATATATATATATTGATATGGTTTATTTATCTGCAATATTAATATAGAAATATATGGTATTATATAAAATTAGAATTGATCAAAAAAAAAGGAAAAACTTCAATAAACTTAAGCAGACGTTAGAAAATGATGATTGTAAATAAACATGTATACCTAATCGATGATATAAGATTCGAACATACGAAAAGAAATAAGTATGAAAATTGTTAATTAATATAATGATATTGAAATTTCAAGTAATGTGAATTTAAGTATGTAAAACTGATTTACAAAGAAGATTAATGTGAATGTATTAATTATGAATGTTCAAGATCAATAATATATGAGAAATTCTTACAGAATGTCAAAAACATAAAATGTCAGTAGGTAATCGTTAGAAAGAGATATCAAGTATCCCAATAGAAATTCATTGAAAATCAAATATGTAAGAAAATACAAGTAATAGAACTTTTAAAATATTAATTAGAATAGATCATCTTAAGATAACAGACTTAATGTATGTAGGATACATATAATTCTGGAAATCATATATATCGTAGAATCGATTAAATTTGAATATCAGATAATAATTTAATTTCAAGTCATTGAAGATAGTTAATCATATATAAAGATACTAGAAGAATTTAATTAATTGTTTCAAATAGAAAATTGCTTTAGAATAATATAATAAAGGAGAATTTCAAGTTAGAATATAAAATTATATATATCGAAATGTCAAATTTTGCAATAATAAATAATAACTCAATCAATGGATAGAATATGGAAATTTTTAGTACAATATGATCAGAATATTATGTAGTTGAGATTAGCTAAATTATTTAATTCCAGAAATATGTTTTTATTCCAAATTTATCAAAAAACTAAACAAATGTCATTGAATATTTTAAAATAATCAAGTTAAAGTAATGAGTTTGAAAAATTTTAAATTATTAGAAAGAAACTGTTATTATTTAAAAAATCAATTTTCAAAATTATTGTAGGTATATTCAATTAAATTTGATGATATAAAAATATTTACATTACCTGTTATTATAATATTTAAAATATGAATAAAAGCAAAAAAAGGAAATCAGAATATTCTAGAATAATGCCACTCAGGTGATATGATTTTTGAGAATAACAGAGTTTATAAAGGGAAGTAAATCACACTCCCTGAGTCAGTTCCTAAATTATCTTCATCGGAGAATCATTGTTAGTTGATATCTCATTCAATTGTTTTGATTCCTCCATATTGTATAGGAGGAAACATAAAGTAAAGAGAAGCTGAAAGTTATAAAATTGTAATAAATCATCGATATAAGTAATATATGAAAGTAAATAATACCTGTTTGTGAATAAAATGTTGATTTGAGTGGCAAAATTGTAAAAACTTGTTATGAATTTATAATACAACAGAAATTTAGTGAGGTTAAAAAGGAATAGAAGAGAGTTACAGAAAGAGGATTAAAGGCAGAGTGAAGAAGAAGAAAGAATTTATTGGACCCATATTGAAGATAGAATAACCATAAGTGAAATCAAAAATCGTGAGTTTTTAAAGCAATTTATATAGGCCAATTTGACTATAAAATGTATTTGCAAATATAATAATAAAGTGGGAATGAATATTAAAAGGTACCATAATAAAAAAATTTTGTGATTTTTATTGTTAGAATTGAATTAATTTGTATGTTGATAAATAATGTTAATAAATTTTGTTAAATTTTAAATATCTGATTAAGATTTTAATTAGAAAAATCAAAGTTTCATAAAATAAATAGAGTCAATTTTTGAAAAAGAAAACCTTCCCTAAGAATTAAATTGAATAGAGTCAGATCAAATCAAAATTACATTTAAAATAAATAATCATATTCAAAATTAAAGTATAAAAATTTTAAAGGCGCTCCTCATAATTTGTTCTTAAATAAATAAACAAATAGAGGCAAATCACAATAATATATATATGTATATATATATATATATATATATATATATATATATATATATATATATATGTATATATGGAACGAGTGCTTTTTCATTTACCAAAACACAAAATTTTCTTTTGGAATACATACATGGTTGATGAGAATATAAACGTTTTTCATTTTTAATACTCACCATCTCCCAATAAAAGTCCTTCCATTCTCTTTTGGAATAATTTAGTATAATCATCTATCAAGTTGAACGTTGTTATAATACGACTCAATCTCCTACAAAACGTATCGAATTTTCCGAAAACGTAGTTTTCGGAAAAATTGAACTGTCTCTGTCCAGGAAACATGGGCTGACTCTTCACAAGGCCATACGTTTTTCGGTAAACCTTGTTCAACATTATGCACTGAATAAGTTTATCTTTCATAATATCTCTATTTTGCGACCAAATACTTTCTTGACCTCTGCAGGTGATGTAGTTCTTGCAAGTTTCAATCATTTGGTTGGTTATCTTGGCATAAAAAAACATTTGTGATTTTTCAAATATCATAATATGGGAGTTGCTAATTTTATTTTATAAAATTTTATGAAACTATCCGAAAATCCGTTGTGAGCAATTGTTTGCTTTTTAATAATTCAGAAAGTATTTTATCGTTTTGAATTTCGGTTTCCATTATCTATATTCAGATGGTCGGATGAAATCCCATTTTTAGTCGTAATAGCCCTGAATGTAATAGACTACTGCACTGTTACGAAAGTGAGGTGCGAGAGTGATTTTTTATCTTTTTTGTACCTCCTGAGCCGCGATGTTTGAGGTTTTTCTGACGTATGATATATAAATATATATATATTTATATATATATATATATATATATATATATATATATATATATATATATATATATATATATTATATATATATATATATATATATATATATATATATATATATATATATATATATATATATAGGGTGACCCAGAGCTCCGTAATCGGTCCATAATTTTTTTTGCGATTAAAGTTATCGATATGAAATTTTTATCGCGAAAATGATACGACCAAACCTATTTCTCAAAATAATTTCGAACAATTCCGCTATTACTGAGACTTCGCTGTCTGTCCGTCCGTCCGTCTGTCTGTCACCAAGCTGTACCTCAAGAACCGCGATAGATAGAGAGTTGAAATTTTCACGATTTATGTATTTCTGTTGCCGCTATATCTTCAAATACTGAAAACAAAATAAAATGAATATTTAAGGGGGGCTCCCATACAACAAACTCGATTTTTTTGCCCTTTTTTGCTCGATATAAATAATGGCAACAGGTAGGCACTTGAAATATTCACAGAATACTCAGTTGTATTTTTAATTTAATTATAAATAATATAATTGAAACTAAATAAATATTTAAGGGGGGCTTCCATAAAAAAAACACCATTTTTTGCCTATTTTTGCTGGATATTAATGAAAGGTAACAGGTAGGTACTTGAAATACTCACAAAATATTTTATTGTATATCTACTTTAATAAGAACTAATAAAATCAAAATAAAATAAATCATTGAGGGGGCATAGTCAATGGTACGGAATCCTTCGTGCGCGAGTCCGACTCGCACTTGGCCGAGTTTTCCCTTCAAACGTCGGCAACGTAGCTAATTTGATATTCGGAAAAAAAATTTCTAGGCAATCATCCAGCTCTTTTGATGAATTCTTAGGACTAACATCGCCTCTACGAATTATAGTTATTAACGTAACAAGGCCGATATGTAGCAAATAACGGATGAGGTTGGATATTGTGATCCGAGGCGCAGCCGAGGATTATAACTAACCGAATCCGTTATTTGCGTATCGGCCGTGTGTCGTTAAAAATTATATTTTGATTCCGAAGAAAGAAAAAACCCAGTACTCCGCAATTCTGAAGAAATCTCCCAACGTCGTGCACTCTGTTGTCATGGAACAGTTTGACAGTTTTATAAACAACGTCAGTTTTTTGTGTTCTCAAGTTCGCTTTAACGTCGACCATGGATGAAATTGAGGAACAAAATCAAATTCCTTTTGGAAATATTCAGATGGTCGGATGAAATCCCATTTTTAGTCGTAATAGGCCTGAATGTAATAGACTACTGCACTGTTACGAAAGTGAGGTGCGAGAGTGATTTTTTATCTTTTTTGTACCTCCTGAGCCGCGATGTTTGAGGTTTTTCTGACGTATGATATATAAATATATATATATTTATATATATATATATATATATATATATATATATATATATATATATATATATATATATATATATATATATATATATATATATAT